>MU226230.1:105138-130711 GCA_018584345.1 Thuja plicata
AAGAGATGTCTCTCACACACTAGTTTGAATAATCTTCTCCTCTCTCTCTCAATCTCTCATTGCTCTCATTATTGTATTGAGCTCATTGCTCTCATCTTTTAGGATTTTTGCCATATTCTTATTCACAAAGGGGTTTTTCTTTGCTTTTCCCCTCACCAAAATCTCTTGGCTCATTGTTGGATTCTTGAAGTACTTTGTGGTTGATCTTGCAATCTTCTCTCCTTTGGTTTTGGTAAAATCTTCCATGCATTTCATTTTCTTGGATTAATACTTGTTTAAGATTTCATTCTTTTCATTCTTCTTACAGCTATATTTCCATGGTCATCATCTTTTAGATTTATCTTTATCTCAATGGGCTCATTGGTAGCTTTCATAGGAGCAACTGGAGCTTGAAGGGATTTATTATCATGAAATGGATTGGGAAGAATGATAGGTGCTTGAGGTAGACATGGAGGATCATGACAACGATTTTATGGGATTCTTTGATCTTGACAAGGATATTTGGATGGTGTAGAGAGGGTATTTTTCTCATGATTTTTAATATGCTCAGTGGAAATGGTGGAAGGAATATCTTGTTCTTTCTTGGGAAGTAGACAAGCTATGGATCTTGGAGGAATACTTTGGTCTTGAGATGGAATGTATCATCTTGGAAGAAGTGAAAGGGTATGAGGGAATCGTCATGAGGCTCTAGGGATATGGGATATTGGTCAAATATTGGATAGGATTGGATAGTATCTTGATCTTGATCTTTACTAAGACTTATTTATTCATACTTGGAATTACCTTCTTGACATAGATCCACTGCTAAGGACAAGGTAGGAGTTTGGATATGCATGGGCAATTCTTGAAGGGATGATTAAGGATCATTTTGAATAGGCTTGATAGGAATTCAAGCACATGAAAGCTTGGGTTCTAAGATCTTTGAAGCGTGTAAGAAACTTGCAGCAAGATGTAAATTAGCTTGGATTTGTTTTAGAGGCAACCCTTGAGGGTAGACACAATCAACGTGGAAAGTATCATCCTTAGGTTTATTGTTTGATGGAGATGGTGTTCTAGGTGTGAAGCTTTAGGAGATGGAGGAATGGTGGAAAATTTAGAGGTTGCATGAGGACCATTACTAGACATAGATTCATGGTTTAGATCTTTCTTGAGAATAGTATCTTGTTCTTCATTAGATGGCTTATTAGGATTTTTCACTTCAATTATATCACCATCAATGAGATCTTTCATTTTATGCTTCAAATCCATCTAATATGAAGTTTCATGTTCATTATGTCTATGAAATGCACAATAGTTTCTTAAAAATAAAAATCCACATGAAGTTATTTGAGGCAACATGATGAGATTGTTTTCAAGAAGTTCTTTCAAAGTTGATTCATAAGATTGTCAAAAAAGAGTAAATACTCTATCTAATGGACATTTAAATTCACTTGTATTTACCAAAGACATGTTGGATTCAAGATCACAATGACTTGATTTGTTGTTGTCATATGATTTATGGAAAATAATCTTAATGAAGTCTGATGTAACTTCCTCTTCATTCTCTTGATCAAAGATAGGATGGTCATGAATTTGTTCTTCTTGATCAAAGATGGGTTTTTTGTGCTTAGATGCCTCTTTATTTGATGAAAATAGAGTTATAGATGGATCACAATTAAAGAGAAAAGGAAAAATTGATCTTAATGAGTACTCTTTGGATGATACTTCCTTTCATTCCTTTAGGTCTTGGATTTGTCATTGAAAATATTGAATTTGCTTTATGAGTCTAGATCATTCATTCTAAACCATGGTATGATTGTCTTGATGTTTTAGTATAGGTGGTTGATATTGTGAGTAACCTTTTTGTTTTAAGAAGATGAAGATATGGATGGCTTATGATCATAAAGAAAAGGTAAGATTGATCTTAATGAGGAATTTTTGGATGATGTATCCTTTTCTTCTTTCATGTCTTGATTATGATATATAGACCAATTTTTTTCAGCCATGATGTGACTGTCTTGATGTTCTTGTCTAGGTGATTGAGAAGGTGTTATCTCTTGAAGATAGGTTGCTTCTTCCTTATGAAAGGTTCCATCTTCTTGTAAATACAATTTTATATAATGGAATCTTGTCGAAACCGACATGAAAAGGAATTTTGGATATTGGTTGAAATAGTATCCTTTTGAGAAGAATGAGGATGTTTATGAAATTTGGATGTTTAAAAGGATGTTGTTTTATTTTGAGATCATGTATCATTAAACATAAAAATCACCAATACACATTTTTACTAACCTTTAAAAAGCTACACACAAAAATGTATATTCTCAAGTTTTTTTAACAAGGTCTCCACAAGAAAACACTGTAATCAATCTACCTATAGTCAATTTGGTTCAATATGGATTGAAAAGGTAGGATTTGCTATATTAATTGTGTGTTTAGTTCGGGTTCCAAAACAAAAAGATCAAATGCTTCAAATAAGGAATATGTAGTCACACAAGCATGATTGAGGCATATAGCCCTATGAGTCTAGGCATTTGATATTTTTCCCTCTAAGTTTTTCAAATAAATCGAGGTTTTTTTTTAAGTGGGTGGAATAGGTTGGCTTAACCTTGTTCCCACTTTGGGTCGTCCCTCTCATTGGCTTTATTAAAGCAAATCTCGGGAGGCAAACCCACTAAAGTTCTAGCATGTTTATGATAACAATAAATTTTAAATGAGAAACAAGTCCATGAGTTCGATTACCCTAAGAAGGGAAAGATCATATCCCTATTGTTTTCACCTCACAAACACAATTAACATGGTTTATTTCCAAGATTTTTAATCTAAAGGGACTATAGTATATTTGGCTTTTAGATTCACTTAAAAAGTGAAGAGCATATACCTAATGCTTTATGTCCACAAACATGAAGGCTTCAATTTTAGTGTTTCTTCATTTCTCAACCTTTCTTTCTTTTAATTAGCTAGATTTCAACTTTGAGATGTCACAATTTAACCAAATGACTTAAAATCCAAAGGTTCTAGAACTCACCTTATTCTAAGCATATGCACATTTTTTTATGTTTTTATTGTTTTTTCTATACTTTACCTCGGTGATCATTCCAAGCTCCTTAGTATCCAAGTTTTCTCCCAAATGTTAGTTCATCACACAAAAAACCAAGTTTAAGAAAATCCTAGTTATTCCTCAAAAGTGGTTTGGTTAAACTTCAAATGGGATCGTTAAAAGGAGTATCATTCAAAGGAGAATACGTTACATTGTAAAAATCTTGATATAACTCTATGATTCTCCAATAACGATGTAAACTTATCTTTTCTTCTAACACTTTTACGGATTGAAAAGAGGATTTCAATTTGTTCCACCTTTTATTCTCTTTTTCAACCTCTCTATTCCTGAAAACCTAAACTTCTTGTTTTTTAACCCTTTTTCAACCTGTCATCAAATAAAACAGAGAGTTAAAATCATTTTACAACCAAAATTTTTAATTTTTTTTTGAATTAACCCTACGCGCTATAGAATTTATTCTACGCACTATAAGAAAAATGACACATGCTAAAAGAAACTTTACATGCGCTAGTATGGTGAACCATATGTGTTAAAACTAGTAAGAAGCGTTATTTAACTTTAACCCGCGCTATTTAAATTTTCCAAAGCACTACAAAATAAATTAAAAAGTGTTAATACAGAGTAAAATAGAGTATTTGTGTATATTAAAATACTTGTATGAGATTAGCTTTTCAATATAATCAACTCAAAGATGTGAAATTAGCTTAAAAATCTATTGAACTGACAATAAAAAAGAAGCATCTCATGCCTCTCTATCTAGGAAGCTAAAGTAATGCTCTTAGCTTAAGCATTCAAGAGTGACTATGCTAGAATGAAAAATTAATCTCTTAGATGATGTAATTCTATCTTATTCTAGCTCAATTATGATGCAAAACTCCATTTATGATCAATGCCAAGCTATAAGGATGAAAAATGCCTATAGTAAAGATGCTCTTAAGGATGCACAATGATGTAATTGAATGTGAATTAATGCTCTAAAGGTGAATTGGTGTGTTGCACTACAAAATGCATTCTATTTATAGATATTCCCAAGGGTAGGGGGTGAGTTTTATTGATCATGATCAAGGTTGAGTCAAGTTAGTGGTTTCAAATTGTGAGACAAAGTAAAAGCTTTGGTTTCAAATGTTGGAGCAAAGAGACAAGATAGAGGATCAAGATACAACTCATGTTGTGTGGTGTAGAGTTGATAAATCCTTGATCCATTTGAGTTTAATTCTTCCTCCTCATTGGTTAATTGATTTTTGTCCCTTTTTATTGAAATTAGGAATTAATTAATTCAAACAAATTAATTAAATTATCCATGTAGGGAAATTAGATAGGTTGGATTTGATTTGATTTTATTGAACTATATGGCTAATTGATTTAATCAATCACATAGTTTAATTAACCCCTTATTGGCTTGTATTTAATTAATAAATGTCTTTGTTAATTAATCCATAATATTGACTTGATTTAACCCCTTTGACTTTGGTTGACCAAATTAGGGTGTCTACAGGTATATATATGTAGAAAGAAAATGAAAGTACACATTAATATCTTATATGCATTTAGGAATCTAGGAGAGATAAAAGATACAATTGTTAGTCACTAAATGTCAATACTTTAAATCATTTAGAGAACAAAGGCCCTTTTGTTATTGTTGGGAAATTAGTACACTTGTTTTTTATACTTAACTATTAGTTTTGACATGAAATCTACTTTGGAGCAATGCTTATTTAATAGCACATCTTCATCAACAAATACAATTTCTTTTTTATCTATTTAAATTTTATGAATATAATTCAATCAATAAAGGAACAAATCGTTAGGATTTTGTGTATTATTGATCAAATAGATGTTAATTTATCACCAGTAATTTATACACATTTATAATTAATATTTATGCCATTATATAACCTACACATTTGGTAATAGAAAATTGCCTAGAATTTTAAAGGCGTGTTTTAGTTTACCAACATATTTGTCAATTATATTAATATTTCTCTATGTATGAGGACAACTCTTGCGAGTACCAATATAATGTAATGCTAATTATACGACCAGAATTACCTTGAAGACTATAACTTATATTTTTTTTATCATGGTCGAATATGTCCACAAATTATATGGACCATTTTACAATCACATGTAATTCATCAAATTTTTACCATAGTTTTTTACCATTATGTGAGGATTCACCAAATTTGCAGTCCACATTTTACAATCCCACAAGATTTTCTAGTTATGAATTTATAAAATACAATTGAAACTCTAACTTAAATTTTTACAATTTTTTTTTTCAATTTAGATTGAAGACAAGTTACAACTACATGCATAAAAATTAAGTGAAAGAAAAGTAATAATTTATTTATTTTTTATAATATAATATTCTTCATATCAATCTATTTATTTCTTGGTCTTATTGTTACGTTAGAAAAAAATATAGACCCTTAAAATAATGATTTGTGAGATTTTTGTGTAGATTCTAAATATATTTCTTTTAAAAATTGTTAGAAATAAATTGTGAATATTTTTCCATAACTTTTAATAACTTCTTTTTTTTATATAGTAATTGACATTTTTCTACTTGATCACACCTCGATTGGGCACACATTTTCAAAGGCCTTCTTGAAATTGACCCTTGACTAAAATTTGAGCATTTTTTTCTTCCTAAAGGGTGACTTAGGATGTACAGGGTGAGAAAAGTTCCCCCCTATGTTGGGAAGCTCCTGTTACATGCTAACTTGGGCCCAAATTATTTAAATCAATGGTCAATATTTCCATTTTAGGTAGGATTTAAAATCTTTGTCAACCTCCTTTGAATTTTGAGCCCTAAAATAGCTAGGAGAGGTATAGATACAAATATACCTCCCTCATTTTGGGATCCAATAAAATTCATCCATACATCAAATTTGAATTGGAGAGGTGACATAGCGATCCATTTCAATAAAAATCAAGCACCCAAGGAGTAATTGCGTTCAATTCAGTCATCAATCATGGAAGATATGGAGAAATGTCTAGATCCTAGCATGTGTGAAAGAATTCATATTCTTCCTATCCTATATCTAAGGTCAAGACTACATCAATATAACTTTCAAGCATCTTCATGAGCAATTCGACACTTGTGAAGGTATAACATATTGTCAAGCATCTTCTACTAATAACATACTTTTTCCTTTATGCAATTTTAGTTTAATTTCAAGATTAATTCCTATATAAGGGTTTGACCAAGGAAAATCTATTTCTCCTAATATTTTCACCATTGGCTATGGGAAAGTGATAGAGGGTAGAGTTTTCAATTAAAAAGACATAATACTCTTTTTCAAATCTTGGGCATCTTCATAAACTATTGGTAGAGAAAGGGAAACTCCCACAAGTAGGGGTGAGTCCAGTCACCCCTTGGTATCTCAGTTTTCCCTAATAGATAGATCAAGCTAAAAATTTCTAGATGCAAATTAGTGGCTTTGTTTGCTTCTTGGATCCGGCTCTAGAATTTTCATATCATCCTTTTTGTTGTTCATATACACATAGTATCTTCATTGCACCTTATTTCATCCTATTTACTTCATTTTCTCATTCCAAAATCAATATACTCTTAGTAAATGAAAACAATATCACACCTGTTCAATGCTTGGGAACCCTTAAGCCTTGAAAGTACTTTCCCCTTCCTAATGTAATGAAATACAGGTGGAATTTTGGAAGGGATGATTCCTATCTTGTTTTTTCATCCCAGTGAACAGTCATTCCAATCTTGTTCCTTATTTCACTATCCATTTATTTTTCAACATTACAGTGTATATGGAAGGGTTTTTTTCCAAACCAAAATGGAAAAATTTGGTTCCTCTGTAATCTTCTAATCCACTATGTCAAATACCCTCTATGATTCATCATTCCATGCTACACTTCTACCATTCTTCTGTTAGTAATAACTGAGGGGGGGGGGGGGGGGAAATNGGGGGTAAATTAGTGGCCTCAAAAATTAATCCTTAAATCAACCCTTCAAACTTAGTACCACAAATTATACCTCTAGTAATCTTCATTCCTATAAGATGAATGCCTTGAAATACTTATAACAAATAACTACTTGTTGGAATTCTTTGTAAACCTTCTTTTGTATGTTTACCGATAAGCAGTCTTTCTATTTACCGAAACACAATAAATAACTAGTGTATACCGATCAATCCAGATTTACTTAAGTGAAATGCAAAACAATAAAGTAATGAATCATAGACACATTAACACATGGAATTTTAATGTGGAAACCCTATTAAGGGAAAAACCACTGGGACTGGTACCCCAAATTTTCACTCTTCTGAAGTGAGCTCGGTTAAGAGCCAACCCTGTTAAAAGTTACAAACACAATGTTAGGTGTGACCTTGTTAGAGGATTTAAAAGATTGTTTGTCACTTAGTATCTGGCATCTAATGCTACCATCCTTGATCAAACACTTAATTGTCTTTTTAATAGGTATCAGGCATATCCAATGCTACTTTCTATGATCAAACTTTTTGATACTCCTTGGGATGTATCTTAATTACAAAAGACTTTTAAGTCCTGCTCAATTAAGAGACTTGATGCTTCAATGGCTAAACTGAAACATTAAATTGATCTACTCAAATATACAACCTAAATTGAAGATTTTTAGATCTATTGTAAGTGCATTACCTTTCTAATCAATATTATCAATTCAATACCTTTGCTCCACACTGTTCTACTCTGTGATGTTGTATCACTATTCGTCGGTGTCTGCAGAATTTAGCTCTTTCCTCAGCTTGATTGATCAGGTCTGAATTAAGACTTTCTTCTCCTTTAGAATGTCTTCAACATCTATTCTCTTGTCACTCCCCTTCACCACCTTCATAGTGAATTAGGTTCTCTCTTTATAGACATGATATCACTGTTTCTAGGTTCTTGATTTTCTTGATCTTGGCATGATCCACAATTCTCGCCAATTAGATTTAAAGAAAAACTCTAGTTTTATCTTGTAGAGATCTTATTTCCAACTGGACAAAGCAACTTTGAATCCTTTACTTATCTCCAACTTTATCTTGATGATTAAAACAATGATAAGTATCAGTTAAGTCTATTTTAGCTATTAACAGCTAAGCATTTTGTCATTTCTAAACTCTCTGTTCTGGCGGTCAATACTTCAGTTAGTCATCGGTGATAACTGACTATTCCGTTGGTGTGAATTTAGTTGTCTTTGGGATCTCTGTCCATCGGGTAACACTGTAATTCTGTCTGTCGGGGTACATTGTGCTTTTCTCGTCAAGCACACTGTGACTTTGCTCATCGATAATGTTGTGCATTTGCTTGTCGGGTAACACTGTGACTTTTCTCTTTTACTCTGTTAGTCAATGTGCACTCCGTTGGTGTATATAGTCACTTTGTGGATACTTGACTTATATGCATTACTGATAGCATAGCCTTTGATTCATCGATTCTCTAAAGTCTTTAGCAATATGTCCATGGCCATATAGATTATATCAAGTTGACATCAATAAAAATACAATACATTAACTGATTTAATGTCTTGCATAAACTTTCTTATGTCTCTGTGATCATCAACTTAACATCTTCAAACATTCAATAAGCTATAGTTCATCAATCTCTCCCTTTGGCATTGATGGAAACACACTACATTATCACACTATATTATTACTAATACAATATGAAATATAATAGTTGAAGCTCATCAAACTACCAATCTTATGTACTATAACTAATACAAATATCTGGTCCTTGGTAAGTTCATATGAGCTTAGATTTGATTGTTGCATCTTTCTCTCTATCTTCAATCCCTTCACTAGATAGATGTATAATATTTCTTTCTCTGATGTGATGTGTTATTTTCCTGTGTCAAACTCTCTCCCTTTAACTATTCTCTTTTCTTTTGATGTCTCTTGTCAGCAATTTTCTCTCATTGTATGTACTCTCCCTTTCAGGTTACATCTCTCCCTTTGGATAATGTGAGGGATATATTCTCTCCTGATATAATTTCTCCTTATATAATCTCTCCTTAAGGGATATAATATCTCCCTGAGGTGATAATGGATATAATCTCTCGATTTGACAACAATGCCAAACAAATATTTTGACAGTAATGCCAAACAAATCCTTTCTATCCATAATATAATCCTTGAATTTCCCAATCTATCAACAATACAACTCTGGTGCTCAGAGTAGATAAATACCTTTCTTTGTATAGATGTATCTTTGAATTCTATCTCTTTTCTTGCATCAATATGAATGATATTCTGATAATATGTAGGCTGATGCAACCTTCTAGTCATTTTACTGACCAGTAGACAAGGGTCTAACCCCTAGTCTCTTTCTCAAGTATTCAAATGCATCCTTGGGCAGTGGCTTGGTGAAGATATCAGCTAATTGTTCCTTAGATTGCACATGCTCAAGTATCACCTCCTTTGCTTGAACTTGTTCTCTCAAATAATGATACTTGATGGCAATATGCTTTTTCTTAGCATGCATGACTAGATTCTTGGAAATGTTTATTGCACTTGTATTATCACAATAGATAATTAATGGTTCAATAATTTTCACGTGCATACCTTCCAGTAACTATTTGATCCATGTAATATTTGAGTAGTTTCTAGCAGTAGCAACATACTCTGCTTCTATAGTAGACTGAGAGATGCATCCTTGCTTCTTGTTGATCCATGTGACAAGTCCATCACCCATAAAGAGTGCTCCTCCAGTTGTGCTCTTTTGGTCATCAATATTTATAGCCCAATCAGCGTCGGTAAAGAGCTTAAGTTCAAATTTTCATTCTCTTCTATACCATAAGCCATATTCCTCAGTATTCTTCAAATATCTTAGGATTCTTTTCACAATAGTCATATGTGATTCCCTGGGATTAGCAGAAAATCTTGCAACTATTCCTATTGCATGTGCAATATCTAGTTTAGTATGTACAACATACATGAGTTTTCCAATCATTGATCTGTACAAAGTCTAATTTACCTTTGATGACTTGTCCTCCTTTGTCAACTTACATCCAGTTGCCATCGATGTTCCAACTAGTTTGGAATCTTCCATCTTGAATATTTTCAGCACTTCCTTGATGTATTTGGATTGTGTAATGAAAATACCTTCATCTTGTTGCATGATCTCTAGACCAAGAAAGAAGTTGATCTCTCCAAACACAGACATCTCAAACTCTTTGCTAATTTCATTTGCAAATGATTTGCATAGCATATCATTGCCTCCAAATATGATGTCATCAACAAATATCTCAGTAATCAAAATGTTAGCATCAATATCTTCCTTCAAATAAAGATTATTGGTTTCACTAGTTCTTACAAATCCAATACTCATGAGATAGGAATGAAGTCTTTCATACCAGGCTCGGGGTGCTTGTTTCAATCCATATAGGGCTTTGTGTAGTCTACATACCATGTTCACCTTGTCTGAATCAACAAACCCTTATGGTTGCTCAATGTATACCTCTTCCTCAAGTATTCCATTTAGGAATGCAAACTTGACATCCATTTGATGTACCTTGAATCCTTTACTTGCAACATAATCAAGTAATATTCTCACTCCTTCTAGCCTAGAAATAGGTGTAAAGGTCTCTCCATAGTCAATCCCTTCTTCTTGTGCATACCCCTTGCATACTAGTCTTGCTTTGTTTCTGGTGACTTCTCCATTCTCATTCAGTTTATTCTTGAATATCCATTTTGTATCGATGGCATTTTTATCATCTAGTCTTGGTACAAATTTCCATGTCTTTTTTTTCTGAATCTTCTCAATTTCATCATTCATAGCGCTAATCCATTCATTATTATCAAGTGCAACATTGACATATTTTGGCTCAAAATCACAAATAAGACATCTTATGTTTAGAGACTTACTTCTGGTTCTCATACCAGCCTTCTTGTCTCCAATGATCTGGTTCTATGGATGGTTCCTTCTTACATATCTGGCAAGTATAGGTTCAATTCTTTATCTATCAGCTTGATCATCATTGTGTCCTTCGTTCTGATCTCCATCGATTGGTACATCATCTTGAGAAATATCCTGATTGTCAATATTTGCAGCCTGATGCTCAAGTGCAATAATATGTTTCTCAGGAGCTATACATTGTTTCTTGGGTAGAGTGTAAGTTTCTTCATTGTAAACAAACCTGTTGTAGTCCTCTGGTTCTTTTGTGCTTTCCTTTTCATTCTTCTATGCAAATTCATCTATCTTTACATTTGCACTTTCAATAATTTTGTTAGAGGATTTATTGAGACATTTATAAGCCTTGCTCTTGGTGGAATACCCTAGGAAGATTCCTTCATCACTCTTGAAGTCAAGCTTTCCATTTCTATCATCTTCTAAGATATAACATTGACTACCAAGATTTTTTAAGTAACTTACATCGGGTGTGTAACCATACCATAGCTCATAAGGTGTCTTCTTGGTGTCTTCAATTGTACTCTATTTAATGTGTAAACAACAGTACTAACAGCTTCCCTCCAAAAGATTTGGGTGATTCCTTTCTCTATCATCAGTTTCCTTGCACAATCAATAATGGATATGTTCCTTCTTTCAGCAATTCCATTTTGGTGTGGTGTTCTCGATGCAAAGACCTCTCTGTTGATTCCATGCTCATTACAAAAGTTAGTGAATTCATCTAAAATAAATTCCCCTCCTCTATCTGATATTAAGAATTTCAATTCTTTACCACTTTGTTTGTCTACCATTGCTTTGTACCATTTAAACATTGTGAATGATTCATATTTATCTTGTAGAAACATTACTGTCATCATTCTAGAGTAATCATCAATAAAGAGAATAAAATATCTATCACCATAATAACTCTTTGTCCTCATGGGTCCACATAGATCAGTATGGACTAATTCTAGAATGGCATCAGATGTATGGGTTTTTCTTTGAAACTAGACTTTTCCATCTTACCTTTTTGACAATTTTTGCACTTGATATTGTATGGCTTAATCATCGTCGGTAAGCCTCTTACATTTCTCTTTCTACTTATATTTATCATGTTTTCAAAGTTTACATGACACAATCTTTTATGCCACAACCATATGTCTTCATTTCTAGCCATTAAGCAAGTGGTGTTAGTATCATTCAGATAGAATAAGTTACATTTTGTCTTCTCACCGGTACCAATAAGACTTCCTGATTTATTGAAGATCTTTGCCTTCTTATTTTCAAATGCTACTCTGTGACCTGAATTATTCAACTGAGAAACACTCAATAGATTATAAATCAATCCTTTTCACCCAATAAGAATTTTCACATTTTATCAAGTTATTCAACATTATAGTTCCTTTACCTTCAACTGGACAAGGTGTATCATTACCCATTCTTGTTGAACCACCATTATAGTATTCAAAAGTCTCAAACTTTTGTTTGTCACCGGTCATATGGTGAGTGCAGCCACTATCTATTATCTAGACATCATTTTTACTAACTTTAGATATGAGTGAAGTTTATACATACCTTTCTTCATCATCATCTGAATCATCTTTTACTTCTACAAACACCATCTCGTTGTCTTCATTAGATTCGGTGTCAGTATCTTCATCTTTGCATTTAGCTAGGTAACTGGCCTTCTTTCCTTTGTCCTTTTAGTCTCGAGTATCTCTTCTTTCTGATCGTTAGTTGCTTCTGTAATCACCTCTATCATACTTCTGTCATCTTTTCTTCTGTTAGGACATCTTGCAGCAAAGTGTCCAATCTCTTTACAATCAAAACATACAAGTGGTAATTTACCTTTGTATTTAGCTTTGCCTCTCTGCATTATTCTATCCATGAGTGCTTCAATTTCATCAAGATCTTCTTCTTCACTTTCACTATCACTATCTTTTCTCATAGTGTATTTATGACTTGATTTACTTATTCTCAAAAAAGATTTGAATGTAGACTCTATTTTTGGTAAGAAACTATTATCAAAATTATTCATCTCAAATGAAATCAGTCTTCCAATCAAACTATCTAGAGTAACATTGCTATTTTCTACTGCTCTCATTTCTTGTATGGTAGAAACTCTAATAGCATAAGTAGGTAGTAAGGTTCCTAGAATTTTACTTACCACTGTATCTTCATCTAGTACACCTCCAACTCCTTGGATAGAATTGACTACCTCTTTGATTATTGTGTTGTACTGTGTGATTTTTTCACCTTCTTTCATTCTGAGATCATCAAAACTTCCTCTAAGGCTTTCTGCCTTGGCTCTCAGAACATTTTTATCACCACCATGTACAAGCTTCAATTTGTCCCACATCTTCTTTGTAGTTATTCATGCTTTGACATCTTCAAATTTAGCATTGGAGAGTGAGGAAAAAATATCTATCATCATGCAGTTGTGCTCATGCTTGTCTCTCATTTTTTCAACTGTGGGTTCTCCTGTGGGAAACACATATTCAGTATCTAAGTAATGAGTAACATCATTTCCAATACCTGATAAGTGGAGTCTTATTCTGCTTTTCCATGAATCAAAATTGTCTTTGTTCAACTTGGGCACATCTCATCTGTTCATCTTGTGATCTTTAGCTTAGGTCTTGAAACCTTCCTTCTAAGCACACAAGCTCTGATACCAATTGTTAGTAATAACTGATAGGGGGTGAATCAGTGGCCTCAAAAATTAATCCTTAAATCAACCCTTCAAACTTAGTACCAAAAATTATACCTCTAGTTAACTTCAGTCTTATAAGATGAATGCCTATAACAAATTACTACTTGTCGACATGCTTTGTAAACCTTCTTCTGTATATTTACCGATAAGTAGTCTTTCTATTTACAAAAAAATAGTAAATAACTAGTGTATACCGATCAATCCAGCTTTACTTAAGTGAAATACAAAAAAATAAAGTAATGACTCATAGACACATTAACACATGGATTTTTAATGTGGAAACCTTGTTAAGGGAAAAACCACTAGGATTGGTACCCAAAATTTTCACTCTTTTGAAGTGAGCTCGGTTAAGATTCAACCCTGTTAAAGGTTACAAACACACTGTTAGGTGTGACCTTGTTAGAGGATTTAAAAGATAGTTTGTCACTTAGTATCTGGCATCTAATGCTACCATCCTTGATCAAACACTCACTTGGCCTATCAATAGGTATTGAGCATATCCAATGCTACTTTCTATGATCAAAATTTTTAATACTCCTTGGGATGTATCTCAATTACAAAAGACTTTTAAGTCTTTCTCGTTTAAGATACTTGATGCTTCAATGGTTAAACTGAAACAATAAATTGATATGTTCACATATACAACTTGAATTGCAGATATTCAAATCTATTGTAAGTGCATTACCTTTCTGATCAATGTTATTAATTCAATACCTTTGTTCCACATTGTTCTGCTCTATGATGTTGTATCACTGTTCGTCGGTGTCTGTAGAATTTAGCTCTTTCCTCAACTTGATTGATCAGGTTTGAATGAAGAATTTCTTCTCCTTAAAAATCTCTTCACCATCTATTCTCTTGTCACTCCCCTTCACCACCTTCGTAGTGAATTAGGTTGTCTCTTTATAGACATGATATCACAATTTCTAGGTTCTTGAATTTCTTGATCTTGGCATGATCCACAATTCTTGCCAATCAGATTTAAAGAAAAACTCCAATTTTATCTCGTAGAGATCTTCTTTCCAACTGGACAAAGCAGCTTTAAATCCTTTACTTATCTCTGGCTTTATCTTGATGATTAAAACAATGATAAGTATCAGTTAATTCTATTTTTAGCTCTTGACAGCTAAGCATTTTGTTGTTTCTAAACCCTCTATTCTATTGGTCAATACTTCAGTTAGTCATCGGTGATAACTGACTCTTCCATTGGTGTGACTTCAGTTGTCTTCGGGATCTCTATCTATCAGGCAACACTGTAATTCTGTCCATCGGGTTACACTGTGCTTTTCTTGTCGGGTACATTGTGACTTTTCTCATCAGTAATGCTGTGCATTTTCTTATCGGGTAACACTGTGACTTTGCTCTTTTAATCTGTATGTTGGTGTGCACTCCGTCAGTGTATACAGTCACTTTTTGAATACTTAACTTATATGCATTACTGATAGCATAGTCTTTGATTCATCGGCTCTCTGAAGTCTTTAGAAATATGTCCATGACCATATAGATTATATCAAGTTAATATCAATGACAATACAATACATTAACTGATTTAATGTCTTGCATAAACTTTCTTACGTCTTTGTGATCGTCAACTTAACATATTCAAACATTTGATCAATTATAGTTCGTCATCTTCTCCTTCAACAACTCCTCCAAATGTGTGATAATGGTAGCATGCCCATAATAAACTTATGGTAGTAACCTGTATACCCCAAAAATGTCTTCATTTTTGATACATAGTCTTTGGTGCTAGTAGGTTTTGTACCAAATTAACCTTCATATGGTCTACCATCATTAATCCTTGCATATGATGTGGCCTATCAATGTCCCAAAAGGTATTGCAAACATTATTTTTTAATTCATTTATATTTTCATACTTCTACATCTAACTAGCATCATGTAAACACTTGAATATAATCTTTCATCTACTCGTATATTATCCACTCATCTAAGTAAACCTCCAAAAAATGATGTATAGATTCCTTCAAAGTATTGATCATTATCAGGCTGAATACTGTAGGTGAATTATTCAATCCAAAAGATATTACTATATACATGTAGGATCCCCACTCTATTAAAAATGTTACGTTTGGCTAATCTTCTACTCTGATATTTACTTGATGGCACCTATAGAATCCATCTATAAATGAGTATATTTATCTTCCAAAAACTATCTCTATGATCTCTTCTATGAGTGGAGTAGGAAATGGATCATGAATAAAAGCTTTATTCAACTCACAAAATTCTAAACTAATGTTTATTTCTTGTTTCTTCTACCATGGGACTTATCCATCCCAAATATTCTATTAGTTTGGTGATTCTAGCACTTAACATTTTGTCTGGCTCTATCTTACCTTCTTATTCACATTAGGATTGAATATTTAGGGCCTCTTCTAAACACATTGTATTCCTCTACAAATCAAAATAGAGAAGACTCAAATTATGGCAAAAACTTAGTTTTGTACTTTAGATAACCTACAAAATCCAAAATTAGAAATATATCAATGAATACAAGATAATAAATTAATAAAAATGAAATAAATTTACATGGAAATCTCCATGCAGTTGAATGTATTTAATAAAATTGCACATACATATAAGAGGAAAAGTGTTTGGGGTTGTTTGGAGACTTTGCTTAGTCAAGTCCCTAGTTTTGTGTTTCCACCTCCACAACAACTAGATAGATAGATAGATTTAAAAGATAAATAGATATATAAATGATAAATAATTGGAGAGATAAGGATGTGATAAATCCAAATATGATCAAAGATATGAGAGAGATATAAAGATGTTACTAGATAGGCTTGAGAAATAAAAGAGAACTATGGATAGTGCTGAGAGATATTATTGTAGTAGATTAGAGACTACTATAGAATGCTACAGAGAGAAAGAGAATACAAGAGTTTACAAGAAAGATCCATCAATGATCAAGATAAATAATAGACTGAAAGGATGAATTTTAGAGTGAGAAGAGGGAAAAAGATTCTTTCAAGACATTCTAGAAGATTTCAAGTTGTTTCCATCAACCTGGGTAGGTGACAAGTGTTGAAACTAGTAGAACCAACATTTGAGCACTAAGATGTCATGGGATGCATGTGCAGAATGTGGACATCTACATGATGCACTAGTGTCCAAGAAAATTTCACTCAAAATGATGGATGGAAAAGGTAAAATTAGGGTAATGCAAAAGTGATATTGAAATATACCTATTGAAAATGATCCTGAGCATCTTAAGAGGGGAAATGTTGATGTAGGATGTTAATCAACTGATGGACATGATGAAGACCAAATGATAATAGGTATACATGTTTGTAGAAATAGTTAGATGCATTGTTATTTTGTCATTGATGTCAAGCAATTGATTACTGATTTATATGGAGTTTCCATATCATAAGAAGGAGAAGTTAAATGGGTGACAAATATAGATCAAACAATGATGAAATAATGTTGATATAGTTATTTTCTACTATATTCGATACTATCAAGTCGGTACATTTGATTGATTAAGTCAGAGATTGCAAAGTGTTAAGCTATGACTAAAAAGAGTTACCCTACCGAGCTAGGCAGAGCCAATAGGTATAGAGTCATGTTATTCAATTTCAATTATCGAGCACCGAGAATGAGTTAGGCATCAAGAAGTGAATGAAGTTAGTTACCGAGTTACATGGAAAGTTACCGAGTATAGGATATTGATTGAGAACAATGATAAGATCAAATTTAATATGAAGCTATGATGATCTGGATGATTATAAGGATTAAAGGAATTTTTTTAGAAGATATACAAGTGAGAAAATTCAATGAGAAGATCTAAGCCAAATATTAAGTGGTTAAACCTGATTATTAGAGTTCTAAGAAAAATTTCAAGTTATGAGGTAAAAGTTAAACAGTTTATCGAGCTGAGATTTGTAAAGAAGATGATTGAACAAATCAGAGAAAATAATGGAAAACATAAGCAAGGAGATTAAGAGGAAAAAAAATTTCTATATAAAGGATGAGAACTAAACAGAGAAGATATGTTGGCAAGCTGAATTAAGAAGCAGAAGAAGTTGAAGAAGAGAAATTACCGAGCATAGCAGAGAAGTAGAAAGAGAAGAATCTACAGTCTAAAGTAGAGACATAATGGAGTATTTGATGCTATTATTCATGTGATCATAAAGGATCTAACCCAAGCAAAGGTAGTTTCTATATTTACAGATCAAATTTTACTATTTCTTATTAGCATTTGTAACAAACAAAATATCTTAACCGAGTGGATTTAACAGTCCTATTTGTAAATCCTAGAAGTAGGTGACATTCCAAAAGAGTGTTTAAAGACCTCTAACAAGGCCACTCCTAACAGGGTAAAGATCTTAATATATATGAGTTAAATCCCTTAACAGGGTCACAACTAGAAAATGTGTTTGTAATCTTTAACAGGATAAGTTCTTAACGGAACGTACTTCAGAAGGATACTTTTTTATTGTGGGTCACAATTCCCACAAAAAATCTAGTGTTAACTGATTTTCCTCATTAAATTTGGTGTTAACTAAGTTTAAATGATTGATTTGCATATTATGATATGTATGGTTGTTCAATTTATTAAGTTATTTGGTGAGTCGGTCATTACTATATTCAGTTCCACTGAGTGAATGAGTGAGCTAATTTCTAAGTATTTAAGTTTGATTTTGTATGATTCACCCCCCTCTCAATGGACCAAAAATTGGTATTAGAGCTTGGTTCTCTGAATTGTTAAGTTTAAAAGGACATGAGTCAAGATCTAAAGATGTATAAGAGGGAAACACCAAATTTGAATAACTAACATTTCTCTACATGGAAAAGAACTTAGAAGAATGAGATTGCATGTGTCTAGTATAGGAGAGTATGGAATTCATTTTCTTGATAATAAGTATGTTGCACCTACACTTGTAACTTTGACAATTAGTGAGCAAAGACAGAAGAAAGAACACACACAATTCATGATTGAGATTTCTTCTACACTTATCGACTAGGAATATGATGAAATTTATGGATGTACTACTTTGAAACAAATGTGGGATAAGCTTATTTTGACCTATGGTGGAGATCAGCATGTTCAGAAGGAAAAATAAAAAAAATTTGAGAGGTAAATTTGATTCAATGAGAATGAAAGAAGGAGAAAACATAATAAAATACAACACTAGACTTAAGGAGATAGTTAATTCTATCAGAGGAGCTGGTGGAACCATAACATAAGAAGATGTAACAAGAAAACTATTGAGAACCCTTCTACCAATTTATGCTATTTGAGTGTCTGCTATACAAGAGTTGAGATCCATTCCTCAGTTGAATGTTTCATTTGATGCTACTATTGGTAAGCTGGTTGCATTTGATATTAATTATTTTGATAATAGTCTACCTACTACATCTAAAATTGAGTCTGCATTTAAGTCATCTTTGAAGATTGGAAGTTCTAAGAACTCTAGACCTAGTGATGGATATGTGAGAAGTGCTAGTGAGATATTTTATAGCTGTCAGAGTGGTTTGGAAGAATTATTTGCTGAAGATGAAGAGAATGAGAGAGAGTTTGAAGCTTTGTTGGCTAGAAGGCTAAAAAGAGGCAAAGGAAGATACCGGGGTAAGTTACCCTTGAAATGTTTTAATTGTAACAAGATTGGTCATATTGCATCTAACTGTACTGAGAAAGATAATGAGGAGAAGAAAGGTAACAAAGATAATGACAAAAGACAAAACGGATTCAGGAGATCCAGATACTACATAAACAAAGGTAAGAAATCTTGTCATATTGCCAATGAAGGACTAAGTGATGATGATTCAGATGACAAAGATGTTGAAGAATTTGTGTATGTTGCTATTAAAGATAATTCTGATGGAGAAAATAAATAATAACCAAGAGCCCTAATATCACAGGTACGTAAGAATGAAACATGGATTATAGATAGTGGTTGTTCACATCACATGATTGGTGACACACTTAAGTTTATTTACTTGGAGAGCATGATGGAGGATTTGTTAGATTTGGTAATGATGCTCCATACCATGTGAAAGGAAAAGGTTCTATAATTCTACTGAATAACACAAGATGTGATTATGTTTATTGGGTTGAAGGCTTTAAGTATAATCTATTGAGTGTTGCTAAGATAAATAACATAGGTCACCGACTAGAATTTCAACATGGAAAGGTGAAATTTGTTGATAACAAGGAGAGTCTGATTTCTACTGGAGAACAATCTAAAGGTAATTTATTTGATCTTGATACTTCTATGAAGAGTTTCTTGTTTTCTAAAGTTGAAGATGTTTGGTTATGACACAAAAGGCTTTGTCATGTTAATTTTGACAACTTGATCAAAGTAAGTAAAGAGTACAGTCAAAGGACTATCGAGATTAGAAAACCTTATAATGTTATGTGCAGAGAATGTCAAATGGGTAAGATGACTAAATATAGTTTTTCAAGAAATACTTATGTTACACAAGGAATTTTGGATTTAGTGCATATTAATTTATGTAGACCCATGAGAACTCAAAGTTACTATAGAGACAGATATTTTATTTTCTTTGTGGATGATTATTCTAGAATGATGTCTTTAATGTTTTTAAAAGAAAAATCTGATGTATTTCAAATGTTTAAGTGGTTAAGTGGTACAAGGCTAGAGTTGAGAAAGCAACATGAAGATAGTTGAAATGTCTGAGATCTGATAGAGGAGGTGAGTTTACACTATTTTGTATTGAAAATGGAATTAAGAGACATATGTCATCACCAAGGACACCAAAACAAAATGGTATTTCTAAAAGAAGAAATAGATCTATTGTTGATTGTGAAAGGACACTAATGATTGAGAAAGGTATTTCACAAATTTTTTGGAGAGAAGCAGTCCGTGCTACTATTTACACATTAAACCTGGTACAAACCCAAACCTAATGTGAGTTATTTCAAAGTTTTTGGAAGTAGATGTTATATTTTGAGAGATTCTAGAGAAGGAAAGTGAGATTCTAAAGAGGATGAAGGTATATTCTTAGGATATTCTACAAGGAGTAAATCAGTGTTTGAATAAAGTTACTAAAAAAATGGTGGAAAGTGCAAGTGTGAGAATCGATGACTTTACATAAAAGAATGATGAAGATAGTAAAAAGGAACCTAAAGACTATGATAATTTTTTATATGTACAACTTGATGTTCCTGACACCTTACCAAGAAAACCTACTGGGGAGGAAGCTGAAAAAAGATCTCAACAACCAAATGATGAGGATGAAGCATCGAGACCTACCGAGCTTGTTTTAGAAAAATATGTGAGAAGACACCACTCCCCGAGAAAGATAATTGGAAATAAAGATGTTGGAGTAATGAAAAGAAGCAAGGTAAGAGATAATACATGTTTAATATCTACATTTGAGCCAAAGAAAGTGAAATATGCACTAGATAATGAAGATTGGATGAAAGCAATGAAAGAAGAGTTTGATCAAATTGAAAAGAATAGTACATGGACTTTAGTACCTAGGCCAAACGATAGAAATATTATTGGTACTAAATAGATTTTCAGAAACAAGTTGAATGAGAATGGAGAAGTTATCAGAAACAAAGCTAGATTGGTTTGAAAAGAATATGCACAAGAAGAAGGTATTGATTATGGAGAGACTTTTGCACCTGTTTCTAGATTGGAAGGAGTTAGGATACTTCTAGCTTATGAGGGTTACAAAGGATTCAAATTTTATCAAATGGATGTCAAGTCTAGATTTCTGAATGGGATACTTGAAGAAGAAGTTTACATTGAGCATCCTGAAGGATTCATTGAGAGAACAAATAAGAAGGTATGTAAATTACACAAAGCTCTTTATGGTTTGAAGCAAGCACCCCGAGCATGGTATGAGAGATGGCACTCTTATCTAATCAAAATAGGATTTCAAAGAACATGTGATAACAATAATGTTTACTTGAAGTGTGACATTGACAACAAGGTTTTAATTTCTGAATTTTTTGTTGATGATATTATTTTTGGAGGCAATAACACCTTATGTAAGGCATTTTTTGATAAAATGAGAAAATATTTTTAAATGTCAATGATTAGAGATTAAGTTCTTTCTAGGTCTATAGATACAACAAGTTGCAGAAGGGATCTATATTACACAAGCTAAGTATATCAAAGAGATCCTCAAAAAAATTTGTATGGAAGATTCCAAGCCTGTTGAAACACCGATGTTCATAGGATGTAAATTTTCAAAAGAAGATGATACACAAGAGGTGGATAATACTCTTTACCGATCCATGATTGGTAAATTACAGTATGTTTTTCACAATAGGCCTAATATAGCACGCATCATTGGGATTGTTACAATATTTTATTCTAATCCTAAGGAAACACATATGTCTGCAGTTAAGAGAATCTTTAGATTTCTAAAAGGAACTGAAGATTTGGGTTTATTATAGAAGAAAAAAGGAAATTTTGATCTAAAAGTCTACACTAATGCAAATTGGGATGGAAATATTGATGACATGAAAAGTACTACTGGAGGAGCATTCTTTCTAGGTGAAATATTGGTCACATTTCTAAGAAAGAAGCAGAGTTGCATTTCACAGTCTACTGCCGAGGTATAATATATTATTCCTACCATGAATTGTGTGAACATTGCTTGGATCAAACAAATACTTTAAGGTATGCAAGAGATTATCTCAAATCCTATAACTATTTTTTTGACAACACAAGTGCTATCAACATATCAAAGAACTTGGTTACGCATTCAAAGACCAAGCACATTTCTATCAAGTATTACTACTTGAGACACAAATTTTATGAGACAAATGTGGTATTAGAATATGTGAATTCAATGGAACATTTGGCTAATATCTTTACAAAGCCACTACCAAAAGATACTTTTGAGTATCTCAGAGGTAAACTAGGGGTTCTTCCCCTATCCAATATTTACTAAGAAGCATGAGGCATACTGCATCAGTTCTATACTTTATTAGAATATATATTCTTGAATTGATGTTAGTATGACACACTTTAGGTGATTCGTAAATTTGTGTGGAGATTTTTGTATGAAATGAATACTTGTAAATGTAAGGTATAATCCACTGTTGAAACAAGTTTTCAGGAGTATGACTTTTTGGCATTGTTGTCAAAGAGGGAGAGAATGAATTGATGGCATTTATCCATAAGCGAGATATTGATGAAAGAGGAAGAGAATGAATTGCTACTATTTACTCATGAAGGAGAATTTGAATGTATGCTGTAGTATCAGAAGATTTATCCAAGAGAGAGAACAGTTTGATGATCAGAAATAGAACTATCAACTCAGAGGGAGTAATGATAAATATTGACAGTATTGAGAATTTCCATCATCAATTGCTATAGTAATACTATAGTTTTTCCATCAATTCCAAACAAGGTGATTGTTAATCAATTGATGGAGATGGTGAAGACCGAGTGATAATAGGTATACATATTTATAGAAATGGTTAGATCAATTGTTATTTTTTCATTGATGTCAAGCAATTGATTACTGATTTATATTGAGTTACCATATCATAAGAAGGAAAAGTCAAATGTGTGACAAATATAGATCAGACAATGATGAAGTAATGTTTATATAGTTATTTTCTACTATATATTTGATGCTATCAAGTGGGTACATTTGATTGATTAAGTCAGAGATTGAAAAGAGTTAAGTTATGACTGAAAAGAGTTACTCTACCAAGATAGACAGAGTCAGGTGGTATAGAGTTGTGTTAGTTAGTTTCAATTACTGAGAATCAAGAATGAGTTAGGCACTGAGAAGTGAACAAATTTAGTTAACAAGTTTCAAGGCAAGTTACCGAGTACAAGATATTGATTGAGAATGATGATAAGATCAAATTTAATATGAAGCTATGATGATCTCGATGATGATAAGGATTAAAGGAAGTTTGTTAGAAGATCTACGAGTGAGAATATTCAATGAGAAGATCTATGACAAAGATTAAGCAGTTAAACCTGATTATTAGAGTTCCAAGAAAAAGTTCTAGTTACGAGGTAAAAGTTAAAAGGTTTTCTGAGCTGAGATTTGTGATTCAGAGGAAAATTTTTGTCTATATAAAGGATGAGAGATAAATAGAGAAGAGATGATGGCAAGTTGAATAACGAATAAGAAGAAGAAACTGAAGAAGAAAAGTTACCAAGAAGAGTAGAGAAGAATCTACAGTCTAGAGCAGAGACAAATGGAGTATGTGATGCCACTATTCATGTGAGAATAAAGTATCTCACCAAAGAAAAGGTAGTTTATATATTTATAGATCAAAGTGTTATTATTTCTTATGATGAACTATAACTGATTGAATGTTTGAATATGACAAAGTTGATGATCACCGAGATGTAGAAATGTAATGCAAGACATTAAATCAGTTAATGTATTGTATTTTCATTGATGTCAACTTAATATGATATGATTGATCATACTCATATTTTCACAACACTTAAAGATCCAAAGAGACAAAGTTTTTGTTTTCGGTAAACATACACCGAGGGATAGTGTAACCCGAGAGAGTGTAACCTGAGACAGTGTTACCTGAGATAGTGTTACCTGAGAAAGCATTACCGAGATAACTGCAGTTGTCACTAATGAGAAATGAAGTTGATGCCCAAGCTATCTATAATAGTCACCGAGCGCAACTGAAGTATTGACCATTGAGAACTAAAGTTAGGAAAATGACAAAATAACTTAGCTAGCAAGAGCTAAAGATAGAGTTAACTATTTGATTACTATTTTTTCATCGATCAGTTACAATCTAAAGATAAGAAGGAGATTTAAAGAATGTTTTATTTCATAAAATAAGGAGATAATTATAGATTAAAACTAAGGCAAGCATGGCGAGCTTTACGGATCAATAAGTGATCAACGAAGAAAAAGAGGAGGACAAGAAATGGTGAAATCATGTATATAAAGAGAGACAAGTAACTCATAAGAAATGGGGGAAAGAATAAGAGAATGTTGAAGAGAATTCTAGTGAATATTGAAGTCTTCATACATACCTGATAATACAAGCTAAAGGACAGAGCTAAGGATTTTTGTAGACACCAAGCAACAGAGAAGCACAACATTCACCAAGCAGAAAGAAGTGGAGCAAAGGAATTGAATAGAAACATTGATCAAAAAGGTATTATGAGCTTACAATAGATTTGAACATCTGCAAGATTAAGTTGTATTTATGAACAGATCATATACTATTTCGGTTTAACCATTGATTTAGAAAATCCCTCAATAGAGTAGGATCTAATCATCCTTTATATATTGAGATACATCTTAAGGAGTATCAAAAGGTTTTCATGTTGATAGCATAGTGAATGCGAGGTCAAGTGATAAAAAGTTAGTGATAAATCCTCTAACTAGGTCATAGTTAACAGTGTGTTTGTAACCTTTAACAGGGTTAGCTCTTCATCAAGCTCACTTCAGAAGAGTGAAAATTTTGGGTTACCGGTCCCAAGTGGGTTTTCCCTTAACAAGGTTTCCACATTAAAAATCCATGTGTCAAATGTGTATATGGTTCATTGCTTTAATGTTTTGCTTTACACATTACTAAAATAGGATTGATCGGTAAACACTAAGTTATTTACTGTATTTCGGTAAAAATTAAGACTATTATTCGGTAAAGCTTGAGAAAAAGGATAAATAGTGAACTCTGAGAAGTAGTTATTTGATAAGATTGTTTAAAATCATACATCTTGTAGGACTGAAGATAACTAGAGGTTTTATATTTGAGATATACAATTTTTTATGGTTTATTGGATTAATTTTTGAGGCAACTGATTCACCACCCCCCCTCTCAATTATTCTAACAATTGGTATCAAAGCTTTGTGTGCAAAGAAGGAAGGTTTCAAGTGTTGGAATTATATTGGAATGATGTACTGAGAGGGGAGGGGTGAATCAGTACCTCTAAAACTTTTCCTTGGTTAGCCCATTAACCCTTAATCATCAGTTTGTAAATTATCTTATCTAACTGTTCATC
>MU226230.1:134214-166147 GCA_018584345.1 Thuja plicata
AATCTTATTATGTTCTAAAGTATCCCATCTTAACCATTTCCTAATCTTAGGATGTCCAATAGATGCAGCTTCAGAAATATACTTACATATTTCATCAATGTCTTCAGTGGGTGATGTAACCTTTGCTGTTTGACTTGCTTGTTTCATAGTGTCAGGTTCATCCATAGTTGAATCCTCTAAGTCCTCATCAGTTTGAACATATTTCCTTCTTTTGGTAGGTGCCCTAGCTGGTTGTTTTTCCTTTTGTGTGTCAGGTTTCCTCTTATACACCTTCCCTTTTACCATGGGAGAAGGAATTGCATCCTTTGTTGTTTGACTTCTTGTTCTAGACTTCTTAGGTGGAGGAGGAGGTGGTGAATTAGACTTCTCTTCCTCTGATTCATTTTTCTATGCTATATCACCGATGGGAAGCTGGTCCTTAGTGAGTTCCTCCTTACCCTCTTGTTCCTCTTCACCTTCTCTTTCTTCTTCTCCTTCAGAAGATATTTTTAAGTTTTTTTTCAGATTCTTCACCAATATTTTTGACTATTTTGCAGCCTTCTTGACAACAAGATTTGTCTTAATCTTTTGTTTGGCCTCTTCATAGGTACCAAATCTTAGTTGCTTGTTGTCTATTGGTTCATTTAATAGTGCCTTAATGCACTCATTGGATAATCATATTTTGATTTCATAATCCAATTTTGAAAGCCATGATTTCCTTGGAACTACTGCTTGTATATATGTGAAATCAGTATCTACCATGAAACATATTTCTTCATGGTGTTCCTCTATCAGATTCTCAGGAATTCTGGTTCTTACTTGCAGCATTTCCTTTATGGTTTTGAAATACTCATGCATAACATTATCAAAATCTATTCCTAGTGATTCTATGAATTCACCTATCTAAATGGTTATGGGCCTACTTGTGTCCCATGTAACTTTTCCAATGGAAGGAAAGTATTCTTCAAAGTAAAAGAATATGCACATTATGAGGGAGCCAAACTTACATGTGTTTGTCCTTGAAGACCTTATTGTCCACATGTTCTCCTCAAATTGATGTAACAGGATCTCTGCAAGATCCATCTTCTTCCCCTGTTTGATAATCTTGTATGCTATGCTCAGAGTAGTACTAGATATGTTGTTCATTGGGCTTGCTTGGAATATCTTGTATCCAACAACACATGCTCCAAACTTCAACTCTTCATCGGTAATGGTGTTCACTTTTAGTGCTCTTTTATATGATTTTGCACCAGTCAGTTTTTCCACTTCTGCCAGAGATGGGTGCTTGTGAGCCTGTGGTTTATCAGTTGTAGGATAACCAGTAACCACATGTATAACATCCTTTATTATAGCCTTTGGCTTGTTTAGCCATAGAGTCTTGTTGTGTACTCTGCTAAGAACAATCTTTATCCATTCTGTTTTAAAGACCTTGGGAAAATGCGGTGCATTTGTAAGTCCCTTTACTTCCAAGTGTTTGTGCTCTTCTTTGATCTTTCCAGCATCATCACATAGTGCCCTATAAGCCTTATCTAGGTCTAGATCTCCTATTTTTGAGATCTTACAATGAATATAGGACCTTATGTCCTCTACCAGTAAAACCCTAGGTGGGATTCGAGAGAATGCTCCAGAATCATCAGGTTGTGAAGCTATTTCAGGGTGTAGCTTGAATTTAGGTTCAAGACATGCACCTCTGCTAACAAGATTGAAGGGTTTCTTCTTATCTTCCTTAATTTTCTCAACTCTAGAAGTCGATGCCATCATGTTGCAGAAATTTAGGGCTTTTCATAAATAAAAATAGTGTGGTCAATGAGTATGATTACTTACAGATTCTCTGTGCTTGCCTATGAAGGTGAATGCTTTTGAGTCAGATTGATTCTTTCTGGGTCACTCTCCAAATTTCTCTCAAATCACTCTGGTTTGCTCTGGTCTGCTCAAAAATCATGGGTGCAAAAATGAGTTTACCCGTCAGACTTTTATAACCTCTTTGTACCCTAAGTTGTCATTAATGCTTACCAACTTGTCAGTATATGAAGACTAATTTTTTTGGTAAAGACATTCATAACATCTTTGGTTTCTGTGCAAAGCATCGGGGTTGCTAGCATTTTTGGAGACTTCACCGATGATTGTCGGTGAGGTTGCGAAGATAGCTTTTGTTGATTCAACGTTCACCGATATTCGTCAGTTTACACTTAGCTTGTGTAATGACCGATACATTCTGGTAAGTAGTGCTAACTTTTATGTGTGTGTTCACTGATGCAAATTGTGCCCAATAACCGATGGTTGCTTTTCAATAGTTTTAGCAAACAACACTATATTGCATCTTTATTCATGCTAATATTACAATATGAACTATGTGTAATGGAATCGATGCATAGTAAAACTTGTTATAATGCAGTTCCATACTTACTTGTGAAATTTAGTTGGATGTAGTGATGTCATCAGATCCATTAGATGAGGTGTCACCATTTGAATTTCTTGTTCCAGCACCTTCAGTGTTAGTGGCTTTTACCCACATCTTGTTTCTCATTCTCTTGATGTCATCAATGGTATTTAGATTAGGATGTGTACTTGTTTCTGTCAGTCAGTCTTTGCAATCTTTTATTACATGTCCAACCTTATGACAGTGCAAGCATACCATACCTAGATTGGTCCAACCTCTTGACCTTCTGGTCCATTTTCTCATACAGTTGGCAGCAATATGACCATACCTTCCACATGCTGTTCATTTTACCCATGTGTTATAGTCCCAAACATATGAGTTACCTACTCTTGCTGGTTTGTAGCTTTTATAAGTTTCCTTTGGTGTCCATGCCTTGTTGTTCCTTTTCCAGCATTCCTTATGTGTATGCCCATTCATCTTGCATGTAGGACAGTACTTGTCCATATAGGTTTTTCTCTTTAGATTTGTCACTTTGGATATGCACTCATGTGCCTTGTGTCCTTTCTTTTGACATTTATAACAATTACCAATAAAAGTAGATTGTGCTTGAGAAATACCTTTCATTTTGTTTCTGCAGATGTTTGAGGTGTGGCCTATTTTTCCATAGTGATTGCATGACTGCTACTTGGATCTTGGGGTTGTGAAAGCATTCCTCTGATCTGGTTGATTAGAATATTCACCATTCTTGTTGTACCCTAATCCTGTGTAGTTGTTGACTCTTCTTTGTTCATCAAGAAAATCATCCATCCTTTTATTTCTATCCTCAACCATTTTGATTAATTCATTGTGTTGATTCTGGACTTTGATTTCATGCTTTAATTTTTCTTTCTCTTCTCTTATCTCACCTATGATCTGTATTCTTTCAATGAGTTATGTATTTAATCTGTTTGCTTCTTGACTCTTAAGAATTATCTGGTTGGTAACCTCATGGTGATGCTCAGTGAATCTTAGAATCTTTGATTCTTTCTCTTGTAGCTTCTCTGTAATTTTCCTCCTATCATCAATGGCTAGTGTTCTTTCATTTTCATCTTTTCTTTCATCATTCATGACATCAATCATTTTCACCATTTGAGTCTCTTGACCAATTTGCAGCATCTTGATTTGATCTATCAGATGTAGGTTGATCTCTTGTAGACTTTTAATTTCTTCAACTAATGTGTCTAAAGCTTTTCTCATTGATGATTCCGCTATTTCAAAGTAATCTATTATATCCAATTCTTTGTAATCTTTTTCATTTAGTCTGGTTGCCATAATCTTTCTTTCATCAATAATTTTTCTCAATTTTATTCTCGCCTCCTTATATTGTTCATAGTTTATTTGCATCTGTAACTTCTCATTCTCAATAGTCATGTCCAGTCTAAACTTGTCCATTGCTCTGATCTTTTCTCTCAATTCTTTAAGCTTTTCAAGAGAGAGACTTAGCTCTGATACTAATTGTTAGAATTATATTGGAATGATGTACTAAGAGGGGAGGGGTGAATCAGTACCTCTAAAACTTTTTCTTGGTTAGCCCATTAACCCTTAATCATCAGTTTGTAAATTATCTTATCTAATTGTTCATCTTTCTTTATGTATATGCAATAATATCATAAGTTCTTTAGTATGTAACCATAATAGAAACATTCATGAAAATAGATAACACATAACACAAGATATGATATCACAAAAAACTCTTGTTAGGAAGTAAAAACTGCGGTGGGGATTGTTACCCACAAGACTTCACTATCTACAGATAAGAAGGGGCTAGTTAAGGCTTACAATTGGTCACTTCTGATGACCTACCCTGTTAGGAGTATTACAGTGGAGACCTGTTAAGATCTACTTCATTTGAAGCTTTAGCAACACTGTTAAGTGTGCACTCTATTAAGAGATTTGTAAAGAATTGTTAAGTCCACCTTCTACAAAAGGATTTTAGATGTGATGCACTTGACAAAATGCAACTACATAAGTATTTGATCTGATGATGTATGCAATCTTTAATTTCTGATGACATATCCTATTAAGCTTCATACATATAAGTAATCATCCTTTCATGATTGAATAATACATTTATCTGCTCGTCGGTAGCCTCTATGTGTTCTTGACAACTGATATGATCTGTTTCGAAACTTTGCATGAATTCTACCTTTTTCTCCTTAGATGCTCTTTGTGGCTATCAACAACAATGAATTCATTTTACTCACAATTGATTTGAACATCTATTTATACTAGATTTTGGCTCAATTCTTGATTCATGCTTCACAAGTTAACTCTAGATCCAAGGTTTACAGCTTGACCTTGATCTTTTAGTTAGATATTTTTTAGATCTGTTAGGATGCTTTAAAACATTTACATAAAGCTTGCTTGACCCTCAAGTTATCATTTAAAATAAATTAAAACTCTATAAATAGAATTACATTGCTTTATCTGACGTGTACAACTTAGATCCACTATTTGCGGGTTCTCTAATTGACTGTCGGTTCTGACGGTCAGTTTTCTTGGTCGTTGGTGTTCCTTTCTTGAACTGGTCATTGGGTATGCCTTTTCTGTTTCATCAATTTTGTTCTCAAAACTGTGTCGTCAGTGATTCTTTTCAATTCCATACTTAGCATTTTTTATGACCTTTGTGTTATGTCGGGTATGCTCACTATTCGCCGGTAATACTTGTAGTCTTCCGGTAATGCTTGTTTTCTGTCGGTGATCTCTGTAGTCTGCCGGTGATCTTTGTCAATGTTTTTCACTAAGTGTACTAATGGAAAAATTAATTTCATCATCAAGACCTAAGCTAAAGATCACAAGATAAGTAAGAGGGATGTGCCTAAGTTGAACAAGGACAACTTTGCATCATGGAAAAGTAGGATAAGACTCCACCTATCAGGTATTTGAAATGATGTTACTCAATACTTGGATACTAAATATGTGTTTCCTACTGGACCTCATACACTTGATCAATTGAGAGAAAAGAATGAACACAATTCTATGATGATAGAACTTGCTTCCTCACTCTTCGGTGCTAAATTTGAAGATGTCAAATCACGCACCACTACAAAGCAAATGTGGGAAAAACTGAAGCTAGTACATGGAGGAGATACAAATGTGCTAAGGGCTAAAGCTGAAAGCCTAAGAGGAAATTTTGATGACATAAGAATGAAAGAAGGAGAAAAATTCACTCATTATAGTAATAGAATCAAAGAGGTTGTAAATGTTATTCAAAGAGTAGGAGGTGTACTTGAAGAAGAAACAGTGGTAAGTAAAATTCTTAGAACCTTATTGCCTGTTTATGCTATTAGAGTATCTGCTATACAAGAAATGAGAGCAGTAGCAAATAATAGTGTTACTCTAGATATTTTGATTGGTAGACTTATTTCATTTGAGATGAATAATTTTGAAAACAGTGTCTTACCAACTATTGAGTCTGCATTCAAATCTTCTTTAAAAGTAAGTAAATCAATTCATAAACACACTATGAGAAATAATAGTGAAAGTGATAACAATGATCAAGAACTTGATGAGATTGAAGCACTAATGTCTAGAAGATTGCAGAGAGGCAAAGGTAGATACAAAGGTAAACTACCACTTGTATGTTTCAATTGTAAAGATATTAGACACTTTGCTGCTAGATGTCCTAACATAAGAAAATATGACAGAAGCAATGACAGATCATATGAAAATAAGTTTGATAGAGGTGATGACCAAGATTACCGAAGCAACCGACAATCTGATAGAAGAGATAACCAAAAATACAAGGACAAAGGGAAGAAAGATTGTTACCTGGTTGAGAACAAAGCTAGAAATACTGACACCGAATCTGTTGAAGATATTAAGGTGGTATTTGTTGCTATGAAGGATGATTTAGACAAAGAAGAAAGGTATGTATAAACTGCACTCATATCTAAGGTTAGCAAGAAAATGTCTGGATTATTGATTGTGGTTGTACTCACCACATGACTAGAAATAAAGAAAAGTTTAAAAATTTTGAATATTATAATGCTGGATCAGTAAGGATGGGTAATGACTCACCTTGTCTGGTTGAAGGTAAAGGAACTATAATGTTGAATAATTTGATCAGATGTGAAAATGCATATTGGGTAAAAGGACTTAACTATAACCTATTGAGTGTTTCACAGTTGAATAACACAGGTCACCAATTTGCATTTGAGAACAAAAGGGCAAAGATATTTAATAAATCAAGAAGGTTGATCGCAACTGGTGAACAAACAAAAGGTAACCTATTCTATCTTGATGATATTAACACCACTTGTTTAATGGTTAGAAATGAAGATATATGGTTGTGGCATAAAAGGTTATGTCATGTGAATTTTGAAAACATGATTAGGATAAGAAATAAAAGAAAAGTAAGAGGCTTACCAAGCATGTCAAAAAATGACCATGTCATGTGCAAGAATTGTCAAAAAGATAAAATGACAAAGTCTAGTTTCAAGAGAAAAACCTACACATCTAATGCTATTCTAGAATTAGTCAATACTGACCTATGTGGATCGATGAGAAAAAAGAGCTATTATGGTGATAGGTACTTCATTGTATTTGTTGATGATTATTCTAGAATGATGACTGTTATTTTCTTAAAAGAGAAATTAGAAGCATTCAAGATGTTTAAATGGTATAAAGCTATAGTGGAAAAACAAAGCAGAAAGGAACTTAAATGTCTAAGGTTAGATAGAGGAGGGGAATTTATTTCGGATGAATTAACTAACTTTTGTAATGAGCATGAAATTAAAATATAGGTTTCTACACTGGGAACACCACAACAAAATATCATTGTTGAAAGAAGAAATAGATCAATCGTTAATTGTGCCAGAATATTGATGATTGACAAAGGCATCACACAAATATTCTGGAGAGAATATTTCAGTACTACTATCTATACACTAAACATAGTTCAATTGAAGAAAGACACCAATAAGATACCTTATGAGCTATGGTATGGATACACACCCAATGTAAGTTACTTCAGAATTTTTGGTAGTCAATCTTATATTTTGAAAGATGATAGAAATGGAAAGCTTGACTCCAAAGGTGACGAAGGAATATTTCTAGGGTAATCTACCAAGAGCAAGGCTTATAAATGTCTTAACAAATCCTCTAAAAAAATATTGAAAGTACAAATGTCAAAGTAGATGAATTTATTGAGAAAAATGATGAGGAAAGCAGAAAGAAACCAGAAGACTACAATAGGTTTTTCTATAGTGAAGAAACTAACACTCTGCATGAGAAACAATGTATCACTACTGAGCGACAGAACAATGCACCTGAGCATTAGGTTGCAAACACTGAAAATTGGGAAATTGCTCACAATGATGTACCGAGCGATGAAGATCAAAATGAAGGTCAAGATGATGATCAGAATGATGAACAAAGAGTTAAACTGATACTTTCCAAGTATGTCAGAAGACACCATCCATAGAGCTAGATCAGAGGAGACAAAAAGGTTGGAATGAGAATGAGAAGTAAGTCACTGAACACTAGATGAATAATTTGTGATTTTGAGCCTAAATCTGTCAATACTGCACTTGAAAATGAAGAATGGGTCAGTGTTATGAAATAAGAAATTGAGTAGATTGATAAGAACAAAACATGGACACTAATACCTAGACCAAATGACAAAAATGTCATCAGTACCAAATGGATATTTAGAAATAAGTTGAATGAGAATGGAGAAGTCACAAGGAACAAAGCAAGATTATTATGCAAAGGGTATGCACAAGAAGAAGGTATTGACTATGGAGAAACCTTTGCACCCATTGCTAGACTAGAAGGAGTAAGAATTATACTTCCTTATGCTTCTTACAAAGGATTCAAGGTATGCCAAATGGATGTCAAATCTACATTCCTAAATGGAATACTAGAAGAAGAGGTATACATTGAACAACCTGAAGGGTTTGTTGATCCTAACAAGAGGAACACGATATGTAGACTACACAAAGCCTTGTATGGATTGAAGAAAAAACTAAGAGCATGGTATGAAAGACTTCACTCTTATCTCATAAGTATTGGATTTGTAAAAACAAGTGAAAATAGTAACTCATATTTAAAAGAAGATACTAATGATAACATTTTGATTGCTGAAATATTTTTTGATGATATCATATTTGGAGGTAATGATATGTTATGCAAATCATTTGCTATTGAAATGAGAAAAGAGTTTGAGATGTCAATATTTGGGGAGATCAAATTCTTTCTTGGTCTACAGATTCTTCAACAGGATGCAGGCATCTACATCTCACAATCCAAATACATCAAGGAAGTGTTGAAGATATTCAAGATGGAAGATTCCAAACCAGTTGGAACACCTATAGAAACCGGATGCAAGAAGACAAAGGAAGACAAGTTAACTGAGGTAAATTAGACCTTATATAGATAAATGATTGGAAAAATAATGTATGTTGTACATACTAGACCAGATATAGCACATGCAACTGGAATAGTTGCAAGATTCTCTGCTAATCCCAAGGAATCACAAATGACTTCTGTCAAAAGAATTCTAAGATATCTAAAGAATATCGAGGACTATGGTCTTTGGTATAAAAAAGAAGGAAAATTTGAGCTTCAAGTCTATACAGATGTTGATTGGGCTAGAAACTTAGATGACAGAAAGAGCACAACAGGAGGAGCATTCTTTATGGGTGACAGACTTGTCACATGGATCAATAAGAAGCAAGGATGCATCTCACAATCTACCGCAGAAGAAAAATATGTGGTTGTTGTTACAAACTGCTCTAACATTACATGGATCAAACAGTTACTGGAAGGTATGAATATGAAAATTCTTGAATCAGGGATTATCTATTGTGATAATTCAAGTGAAATTAACATTTCAAAGAACCATGTCATGCATCATAAGACAAAGCATATTTCTATCAAGTATCATTACTTAAGAGAACAAGTGAAAGAGAAAGCAGTGATACTGGAATATGTTCAATCCAAGGAAAAATTAGCAGACATATTCACCAAGCCATTGCCTAAAGATACATTTAAGTACCTGAGAAAGAGACTAGGGATATGACCCTTGTCTACTGGCCACTAAGCTAACTAGGGGACTACATTAGCCTACATATTATCAGAAGATCAGTCATGTTGATGCAAGAAAAGAGATGGACTGCAAAGATTTATCAGTACATAGAAAGGTACTTATTTGCACTGAACACCAGAGATATTGTTGGCTAATACAGAGCTATATTGTCAATGGAAAGGAAATTCAAGGAATATATTAAATAAAGAGAAAAGGCTTTGGCATTTCTGTCAAAGGGAGAGATGACTTAAAGGGGAGATTATATCCATATGAAATATTTATCAAAAATAGTCAAAGAGAAAAGAATTATCCATCAAGAAGAGGAACAGTCAAGGGAGAGAAAACATCAGAGAAAGATCCAAAGAAACATTCATCTAAGGGAGAGAATTGGAAAAGTTAAACACTGCATAAAAGGGAGAAGAGATTCTACAACAAAGGGAGAGACAAAATCAGAAGTTGCTACATCTATCCAATGACGGGAATGAATAATAAAGAAAGTACTCTACAAGAATAAAATCTAAGCTAGAAGAGCTTGCCAAAAGTCAGACATTTGTATTGGTTATAGAATAATAATTTTGGTAGAGATTGATGAACTACAACTGATATATTTCATATTGTATTAGTAGTATGTAGTGTGTTGTCATTAATGCCAAAGGGAGATATTGATGAACTATAACTGATTGAATGTTTGAAGATGACAAATTTGATGATCACCGAGATGAAGAAAGTTAATGCAAGACATTAAATCAGTTAATATATTGTATTGTCATTGATGTCAACTTAATATGATATGATTTCTCATACTCATATTGTCTCAACACTTAAAGATCCAAACATATAAACTTTTTTTTTTTGGTAAACATATACGAAGGGATAGTGTAACTCGAGATAGTGTATGTTAGAGTAATAGTTTTTTGGGTTATTAATTAAATCATTTTGATCTAATTACTAACTCACCTATTCACTCTAGTTTCTTAAGCCAACCTTAGGGTTTCCCTTTTAGGGTTTCATGATTCCTTTTTAAGGAATCACCTCTTTGTATTTCATAACGCATTGTATCAGATTATAATACAATTGTTCATAATAGCATATTGTTTTCATGTGCAGATGATGCCTCTGAATTTTTGGCCTCCATAGATTTTTCTTGCTTTCTGTTCTTTGCTTCTTCCATGTGACAGGGTTATGCATGCAGGTGTTCTTGGGAGATTAGGTTTCTACCTATTCTAACATGGTATCAAATCCTTCCTGTGGCTCTTTGTTCATGTTTTGTTGAAGTGTTTTAGAAGTAGGAGGTTCTCTGTAAGACAATATTTTTATTTCTTTTTTGCATGCAAAAAAGAAAAAAAATTTGGTGCATTTTGGGCTCAAACGGACATCACCATTGAGCTCAGAGCACCTAAAAACCCCAGAAACTATATAAAACTTGTCTATTTTGGACAACATGGCTCTGAGGCAAAAAAAATTTGGTTCCCAATGCCGTACGGGCACGAAAACTGAGAAAAAAATAAAAAAAGCTTTTTTTAAGGTTTTTTGCGGTTATTTTTAATGCAGCCAGTGCATTTTTGAATCGTGCCACTGGCGCTCCACCACCGTCGGCCTACACTTCCCGCACCTCCATGGCCAGGTCTACCGCCCGGTCCTGCCGCCGCCCGGCCCCTTTGCTACCCGGCCCCTGTCGGCCCCGCTCTGCTCCTCCGCCCAGCCCCGCCGTCTACAGCACCACTCGACAAGTTTTTTAACCCCGCGGGCCCCTTTTACCACCAGCGGCGGTCACATGTGTGACTGGGAGCTCCGCTCTAGCCCCCTGCGCGTGCCATGCGCCTAGGGGCTTGGGTTTTTTCAGCCCCAAGCGCTTAAAATTTTTTTCAGAGCCTTTTGACCCTCTCACGCTGTTTTTTCTCTATCTAGAGCATACAAAGATCTTTTTCTAACTTCTTTATATCGCCGGAAAGCTCTTTATGATTATGGAGGCTGGGGTTTTGGGTTCTACTATTTTGATGGTGTTTTTTTCTATCAAAGTCTGATGTCTATTTTTGCCTTCTGGGAGCCATATCTTTCTCATCTGGACTCTATTTTTGGCAAACCAGATATTGCTGAAAAGTTGGTTCAGTGAGTTTTTCAGTGCCTAAGATAAAGTGCCTCTTCTGCATATCTAGGATCTCGAGCACCTTGTGTTTGTTTGTACTCGCACTCAGTTAGAAAGTGCCATGGGGGGTTATATTTTTTTCCTTATGTGCTCATCCACCTTTGTCAAGTGAGTGTACCTTCTATGACATTAGCCCATGTTGTGTGTCCATGACACCGCCCTTTATCCTGTGCTTGTACTTCTATTGCACTGTTGGTGTTCTTGATTCTTCTTCTTGCAGTTGTTTCTGGCATTGCATTTCAGTGTTCCTATCACCCCTCTCCCTGTTCAGCATTATAGGGGGTTCACCTATTGGTACTATTTCTTCCTTGGTTCGGTTGAGTGATCTACATATTCAATTTTTGTTCCTATGTACTAGGCGGATGCAGTGGCTAGGCACCTATGCATTTTGGTGAGATGGATCATCTACTATATAGACACTTGTTCATTCCTACTTTTGGAGGTCACCTCTTCGATTGATCAGCTCTTCAGACTTTGTCTTCTCTACCTAGTCATGCACTATTTCAGTGGGGGTTCCAGCAGTTACTTCTGATAGTGTTTTCAGCTTCATGCTTCGGAGATGCTATTCATGCTCTTTCTTGATCCTTTCTTTAGAACTTTCCCTAGATTGAAGGCTTTGTTTCCTTCATCTAGTTCATCTCTTTTTTAGGGTAGAGTTTTTCCCACTGGGTTTTCCCTATTTCCTTGCTTTACAGAGATTTCTTGTACTTGGGTACCTGATCAGGCCTTTGTTGTCGGGACCCTTCTTTCTTGCTTTCTGCAATAGTCTCCTAGCTTTTGCTTCTCCCTAAGCTTATCTTAAGGGGGGGTGTTAGTGTAATAGTTTTTTGGGTTATTAATTAAATCATTTTGATCTAATTACTAACTCACCTATTCACTCTAGTTGCTTAAGCCAACCTTAGGGTTTCTCTTTTAGGGTTTCATGATTTTTTTTAAGGAATCACCTCTTTGTATTTCATAACGCACTGTATCAAATTATAATACAATTGTTCATAATAGCATATTGTTTTCATGTGCAGATGATGCCTCTGGCTTTTTGGCCTCCATAGATTTTTCTTTCTTTTTGTTCTTTGCTTCTTCCATGCGACAGGGTTATGCATGCAGGTGTTCTTGGGAGATTAGGTTTCTACCTATTCTAAAAATGTAACCCTAGATAGTGTTACCCGACATAGTGTTAATTGAGAAAGAATTACCGAGCTAACTACAATTGTCATTGATGAGAACTAAAGCTGATTCCCGAGCTATCTACAGTAGTCACCAAGCACAAATGAAGTGTTGACCGATGAGAACTGAAGTTAGGAAAATGACAAAATAACTTAGCTGACATGAGATAAAGATAGAGTTAATTGTTTGATTACTTTGTTTTCATCGATCCGTTAAAAGATAAAGATAAGAAGGATATTTAAAGCATATTTTATTTTATAAAATAAGGAGATAATTGTGGATTAAAACTAGAGCAAGCATGGCGAGCTTTACGGATCAAGAAGTGATCAACAAAGAAAACAAGAAGGACAAGAAATGGTGAAATCATGTTTATAAAGAGAGACAAGTAATTCATAAGAAATAGGGGAAATAATAAGAAAATGTTGAAGAGAATTCTGGTGAAGATTGAAATATTCATACAAACCTAATTATACAAGCTGAAGGATAGAGCTAAGGATTTCTGCAAACACCAAGCAACAAAGAAGCACAACATTCACCAAGAAAAAAGAAGTGGAGTAAAGGAATAGAAGAGAAACATTGATTAGAAAGGTATTATGAGCTTACAATAGATATGAACATTTGCAAGATTAATTTTTATTTATGAACAAATCTATACTATTTTAGTTTAACCATTGATTCAAAAAATCTCTTAACAGAGTAGGATCTAGCCATCCTTTATATATTGAGATACATCCCAAGGAGTATCAAAAGGTTTTCATGTTGACAACATAGTGAATGTGAGGTCAAGTGATAAACTATTAGTGATAAATCCTCTAACAAGGTCGCACTTAACAATGTGTTTGTAAGCTTTAACAAGGTTGGCTCTTCACTAAGCACACTTCAAAAGAGTAAAAATTTTGGGTTACCAGTCCCAAGTGGTTTTTCCCTTAACAGGGTTTCCACGTTAAAAATCCATGTGTCAAATGTGTATATGGTTCATTGATTTAATATTTTTCTTTACACATTACTAAAATAGGATTGATCGGTAAACACTAAGTTATTTATTGTATTTCGGTAAAAACTAAGACTGCTATTTGGTAAAGCTTAAGAAAAAGGATAAATAGTGAACTTTGAGCAATAGTTATTTGATAAGATTGTTTAAAGGCATACATATTGTAGGACTGAAGATAACTAGAGGTTTTATATTTGAGATATAAAGTTTTGGTTGGTTTATTGGATTAATTTTTGAGGCCACTGATTCACCCCCCCCNTCCCCCCCCCCCCCCCCCCCCCTCTCAGTTATTCTAATAGCTTATTAGCATTTGTAACAGAGAAAATCTCTTAACCGAGTGGATTTAACAGTCCTATTTGTAAATCCTAGAAGTAGGTGACATTCCAAAGTGTTTAAAGACCTCTAACAAGGCCACTCCTAACAGGGTGAAGATCTTAACAGATCTGAGGTAAATCCCTTAATAGGGTCCTTTGACTTGGCTAATGAATGAGATTAATTGAAATAATCAAACTCCTCTACACTTTTGGCTCAGCTAAACCAAAATGAGTACACCTTTATTATGATTTAAGCATATACAATCTCCCAATCCTTTATCATCAATTTCTACTTCCTCTATCTTAGAATGGCATGAATGATCTGAAATAGAGCAATCTAAGTTCTAACCCTACTCCTATATTCTACTAATTCAGAAACTAAAATATGTATAAATGAATTTTTTTATCTTCAAAATAAAAAATGATCAGTGCCTTATCCTGGGTCATAGAGTCTAAATAATTATCTATTTATTCAATGTATTGAATTCTAACTTCTCAACACTACCCCTATTTATGCCTTACAAAAACATACAAGTATAATGCTTACACCTTGTATATACATGCAAATATGTTAATCACTGAATTGTGTTTACTTTATCTTATTCCTCCTAATTGCACAATATCCTTCCAACAGGATTTTGAACTCTTCCTTTAAGAGGCCCACTTGAATAGAACACACAAGAGCGTTATAACACAATGAAAAACTAGCTATATCCTTAATACACTAATTTATATGATGAATAAGGATAATGTAGTAACAAAGCTAGTGATATTTATATTATATCAATGAACAGTTGAGTACAGATTGTGAACAAATTATATTTTCGTGATGGAAACTGTCATAATAAAGCAGTGATAAAAATATATTACAATGTAATTTTTGTTCCTCTATCCAATCTTTTCTTTCCCTTTTATAAACACAAGTAATTCTATTTAATTGGTTACATCTATTGGTTTTAGAACAACACAACCATTCATCTATTAATCATTTAGAAAACTAATAGATTTCCCCATTTTATCCCGCAAAGAAGTGAATTACTACCACATGGAAGAAAAATAAAAGAGATAGAAACTTTAATAAACCTTCTTCATTCATAGCTTCACAACTCATTTTATGGGTTGCCTTTCCTTATTTTTTAAATGGAGAAATTTATATTAATATTAAAATATTTTTTCATTGATTTGTTTAATTTAATATTATCGTTGCATGGTCATAACTTGATTTAGGAACTTCGCTTTTCTTGCACGAAAATGAAACCTATTGCCATGTGGATATGGAAGACAAACAAAATATTTTACAATTCTTTTTCATGTTAACATTTGGCTATGGGACCATACACAAATTTGTCTTTACCATCACTCCAGGATATGTGTCCTTCTATCATTATTTTGCAAACCAAATCTTCCAAAGCCTGATATGATATGGCGATAACCATCATATTTTTACAGTCTTTGGTTGGTTGATTGTCCTACTTGTTGCGATTTAAACTTCTGCTCATCGATCCTATCAATCCAAATGAAAACATGTGGATCCTCATCCCCATTTTGCAATCTATATGTTCTTTCCATCCATCCAAGTTGTGATACTACGAAAAACATTTTTTTATGACTGCATTGAATTGATTAGCAAGTTTGCAACCACTAACGGTTATTTGTCCTGATTAGCATGAGGGTGCGACAAAGATTTTATCAAAATATTATTTTTAAGCCATAGCCTAGAAAAATTTAATGACAACATGATTTAACTCTTGTGGGGATACAACTCGTTCTTGTCTTTGTCTGTGGGGCCTGATGTAACACATGGATATTTTATCGCTATTTCACGAGTCAAATCATACCAAAGCCTGACTTTCTTCCGAAACAACGATGCCATCACATTTTTTCTCTTTGACTATATTTCAACTCCCTTTCATTTTTGATATGGAAATCTCTGTCTGTTGTTATTTCAAAAATGTCTCATATCCATTATATATCAAATTTTAAGAAAGAGCAATTACTTTTATTCTTCATCACTAATTCCACAGGATCTTCACTAAAGGGGAAATACATTATCACATGCATTGATATTGGAGGGTTTAAAATGGGAAAAAAAGGGGCAATATATTACCTAAATAGGGGGGAGGGGGTTCTTTTGGAGTGGGGGATGGGGATTTATATAGGAAAATAAGTGTGGGGTCATTTGAGGGGTATTAGAGGGGGGTGACAAAAAAGGAGTTTGGGGCAATATTTTTTAAAAATAGGGGGATTATTCAGTATGTCACAAACACATGTACTATGATTTAGGTTCACTAAGTGAAGTCCGCATGGCTAATTCAAACCTCCTTTATTCCTATTATATTTAGTGCTCCGTAAAATGGCGAAAAGACTCAATCCTTTCACTAATTTTATGAAGACCTCCTTTCATTAATAAAATGTATTTGTGAAGGAGAGAAACATATATTCCAATCACTTGTTTGCAAATCCTTATTTTTAAGGAAAATGCATGTCCTGGAAAAACAATTATGCCTCCAATATTTCACAAGTTTTGTGAATCTAATGAAATAAGATATCTTCAAAACTATAAAATGAGTAGAAATCAAAGTTATTATCATGGATATGACTTGTTATGAATCTATTTTGGGAACTTGAAGGCTAGAAAATATATTGATATTATTAATTAGAACATACAGACTAGAAATTACATTTAATTAAAAGGGATTTATGGGATTTAGTGGGAATATTATTTGATAATAAAGAGGATTTTTTTGGATTTCTCAACAGTGTCTCTAGTTGGGGATGAATGACTGTCTTATTCATTCAAGGATCTAGAAAATGTTGGGATTAATGGGAAGTATGTGTAGACGTCTAATATCTTCCTTATATTAATTTAATTAATATTCCCTTAACATTATAATTAGTTTTAATTAATTAATTATATTTGTTATATTTGTTATATTCTTCTATTTATTTAATTAAATTTATTTAATTAAATGTAATTCACTTTCCTTAGTATTTAAATTTAATTTAAATAATATCCCCTTTGATGTATTAAATTTTATTTAAATACATTTCCCTTCATTATTCCCTTTTAAATAAATTTTTAATTTATTTATTCCTCCACATGACTTAAATTCTACTAAACTATAATTAATCTAAATCTTAAATTTGGATTAAGCTAATTTGAACCTAGATCCTACCCTACCTCACATCACTCTCACCAAATACACCTACTCACTAATTAACTAAGGTTAATTAGGCTAATTTCTTGATTTCTACAACAATTAGTCCTTATTATTTGCTCCCACATGTGTGAGCAAATTTCCAAAAATCTCTTACACCTCTTACAAGATCCTCACATGTGTACTTTAAATATACTTTGACCCATCACATCCAAAGTTGCTCACACGTGTAAGTAAAGTGGGCCTCTTTCATGGCTTATGTGTCCCTCATGTGGCACCTATGTGTATGCCACATGAGTTCCACCTCATCCAAGCCCTCTCTCTCCTCCAAAAAATCTATAAATAGAGGCCATTGTCAAGAGAAAATCATCTCCCTTTTATGCGTTGTTATCATGCTAGAATAGCTCTAGAATTCTTAGTTCATATTTAGATTTTATGCTCATTAGTTCATTTTGATAATCTAGATATCACATTTTGGGTTAATGGAATGAATCTAGTTTCTTAGCTTAGATCTTGCATGTCATCCTAAATAGTAGTTCTTTGCATCTTCATCATGGTGAGAGCTTGAGACAAGTTCTCAATACTTGTTTCTTGAGATTTTCATTTGATTTCATTAGCTTGCATCTTAGTTTTTATCCATGGATCAACTGGGATTAAGTTATTGTGTTGGGAGAGCACACCCACAATAATCTCTAAGAGAAAATCAACAAGGCATTGGGTGCCCTTGTTTGGCTCATCGGAGGTTGTAGTGTTAGTTCTTGTCTTAGAATATATTTGAACATGTTTAAATTTTGAATCTTGCTTTAATGAAAAACCTCTAACATTTGCATATTTTAAGTGTTGTTATTGACAGGATACTTTTATCACATACATTTTGGCATGCCCGGTGGGACCCACATCCCTTAAATTCTAACATTTTTTTGCAGATTTTGCATTTTTTTCACGGTTCTAAAAATTTTCACGTAGACCCGTCTCCACTCTGGAGTTGCCGTCTCCACAGATCACTGTCTGCACTTCTCGACCGTCTGCGCTTCTCGGTCATCTGCACCTATAAATCACCATCTCCGCCTGTTCAGAAACAGACTTATAATATTATGGTTTAAACTATTTTTTATCAAGTTTTGAGTATTTTAACTCTCTATTTTTTACAGTAAGATACTTTTTAAGAGTTAAATGTTGTCCAAATTGGTAAAAAATCTTATTTTTATGTTTGTTAAGTCTATTTTTTACTAGAATCTAACTGTGTTTCTTATTCGGCTGTTTGTGCAGGTGAACAGCCATATCCGTAGATCACCATTTACGTGGATCGCCATCTGCACTATTTTCCTATGGGCTACTATCTTTTGTAACATTTCACGTTTTAGACCTGAAAACTACTAACAGTTTTCATGCAAGTTCCTTAGAAGTTTTAACAAATTTTTTGTAATGAACTTGCATGATTAATCATTTGTCTTGGAATGTATGTTTCTTAAAGAAAATTTACCACATCCAATCTTGAATGCTTAAGGGAACGAACTTCACATATCTTGAATGACATAAGGCAAATTAACACACCTTTACAAGATTTTCTTTTTGTTGTGTGGGAAAAGAATTGAACTTGCATGCGTAACCATACTATTATGTATTTTGTTTAGATAGAAAACACATAGTTGCTCTAATTAGGTTCAATTTGGAATGAATTCTTCTTGGTGTGTTTGAAGAAGTATTTTTCAACACTTCTTTCAAGCTATTTGTCATTAGATTAAATCCCTTAAATATAAGTGATGCTATGATTAAGTTATAGTCATATCCTCTCCCCTCGCCTTCATGGAACTTGGGTGAAGAGAAAGCTTAGCTTAGTCAAGCTTCTAGAGAGGCCTGTCTAGAGGGTGCGCTTCTCCTTTAGAGGATGACCTCAAACTGGTAATCCCTTTGGCCGGTATAGAAATAAAGTGTGACCCAAAGGTCCTCTTTATCCCTTAAAGCTCAGGTAGGTCATGTTCAATGGTAGCCCATACTGAGTGAATATACTTAGCATATTGGCATGGTTGAACTAGAGACTTGATTGTCTCACACTATACAAACCGATTGTGGGGACGCCATAAAATCTTACTAGCAACTGTAACTTAGTAGCCTACCTGATTCACCTCCAAACGGTGATTTATTATAGTTCAAGGGGAGGGAATATTCTCACCCCAAGATTCCCATCATACGTGTCCCAGGGTATTATGTTGTGAAAGAGATCTTCGTAGCACGACAACAATACCTAGAAAAAGGAAAAAACATGGGTGCCCTTCCGGGGGTGACACTGTTGTGTGGGCTGAAGGACTACCAAGAAATGGGCCTATAATATTTCATGCGAAGCCAATTTCCTAAGGTAGCTACTATTTGAACTATCTTTGTTGCGATAGAAAAAGTAAAAATATAATTGGCTTGAAAGAGTCACTTGAACATACACAAACAAGATCTTGCAATTTGAATCAAAGTTTCCCAATGTCACATTTGCTTATATCTCTCAAGGTTGCTTTGTCCCTTTTTGGATTTTTTTGAGATGTGCGTCTGTTATTTTTCTGGTTTGAATGTGTTGAAATCAGTTCTTGCCATTGAAAAAATTTGTCCAAAATCAGACTGAAGATCTAAATCTATCCATAATTTCAACACATTGTCTTAACAACAGTCAACCGTCTTCGCTCTGGATCCGCCGTCTATGTAGATTACCGTCTGCGCAGATCGTCGACTGCGTTTGAGACTGTCATCTCCACTTGAAAATAGTAAGCTTCCAAATCTACTGAGACATCCAAAATTTGGTCTTCTATAGGAGCCTAGAACTATTTGTCCTAGATCATTCAATCATTCAGCCAAAATCTGATTTTTCATATGACATAACCAGTTTCAAGAAACATAAGAAGGTTAAGCTTCCAACACCTCTAGTCTATAAAGAGTAAAAATAAACTACTCACAAATCTAAGGTATATCAACATATTACCACATCTATCAAATAAGAGATTGAGCATCACAAGAAAGTTGATAAAATCCTTTACAACAAAAAGGTCTGCAACTTTGTGGCTAAATATTCTATCAACAATACTTTCACCGCCATTGAACAATATGATTAGATAACCTCTTGCTCCTAGTATCATTCTTCCATTCTTCTATCATCATTCTTCCTTCTCTTGGAGCATTAGATCAAATCATCAAATCAAATCAATCCTTTTAGGTTGAAAGACCTTAATCAAAGTATTACAAACCTTCATCCTCAAACAAACACAATATTGCTTGTAGACCGTCAGTTTGTCTCAAGTAGTTTAAATCCCTTAGTGATGTCCCATTTTGCTTAAGATCACAAGTCCATCTTCAAGTAGAATAGGTGTTTCTTCAAATCCTTTTGTGTTTGTATCATCACAAGGTTTTTTCATTCTTAGGTTTTGTTCCAAAAACCTTTAAATCAATCAATCGATCCTCAATCCAATCAATCAAATGATCGATCAATCCTTAATCAAACATCAAACATCAACCAATCCAATCAAATCAAATCCAATCCAAAATTAGAGATTTTATCCACTTCATTACCATCTTACACCTTCTTGGCTTCCATTCTTCTAAATCCACCATTTTATGTAAGTCACTCGATCCCAAACTAGAAACATGAGGCGTGCAACATTCAACACTATTACCTATAAGGAGAATCCTTTCGCCACTCAATATTTTCAAGGAACTCAAGTACAAGCTAAGGAAGTTCCTGAAGAAACTGAACTAGTGGACCAAGAAGAAAGACCCACCCACGTGATGGACTTCCTTAGTGATCCATACAACTTAGAAATGGTTGAGAAAGCCATTATGCACAACAGTGCTCAAATATTCTTGAATCTTGTTCATAATGGTGTCACGGTGCCTACTGACTTTGATGAAACACTCCTAACTCAAAATATCACCAAAGCTGCCACTGCCACTACTGCATCCATGGATTTTACTTCCAATGATACATCATCATGTGACATCGATAAAGGACCTATCAGTGAACCTTCCACATTAGTACCTACATCAGTGCCTGTGTCAACAACCGCATCAATACCTCAATTAACACCAGAACAAATTCAACAAATCCTAAGCGCTTTGCCAAATACTATGCACAACAACACTCAAATGACGACAACACAAGGAGAAAGTGTGTCAACAACATAGGGAAGATTTCCATGCCCTTTCCTACGTCATCCCTGTTTCCAAAAATAATAATGAAGACATCTGCAACCAATAAATCTCGAGCCTATCAATATATACCCCCTCCTACTGTTGGTATGGATTTTCAGCTACACAGTTTGGAGGAGGAGGAGCTTATGTACCACTGTTTATTCCCAGGAATACTCCAGATTTTACTCAACAATTCAATGAGCTCAAAAGCATTGTACAAGGCTTACAAAATGGAGGCAAGAAGGAGTTCTCTTTTGAAGAGATTTGTCCCTACCCATTTGACAAATCTATCACAATGCAACCATTCCCACCAAACTTTGAGATGCCTAAATTTGAGAAATACAAAGGTGAAACATGTCCTCTACAACATCTCAAAGAGTTTTACATTGCATGTCAAGAAGTTTCCTATAATGAGAATTACTTAAACAGACTCTTCACTAGGATTCTTGGAGGCGCAACTTTAGAATGGTTCATGGCCCTCCCTTATGGGTCAATCTCTAATTTCTCTGATCTTGCAGAGAAATTTGTTGGACAATATTCATATAACATTGAGCATCAAGCAACACTCAGCGATTTGTGCAATACTAAAAAAAAGAATGGAGAAACCTTTGCTATTTTCTTACAATGATGGAGACATATTGCAAATTGCATGCCATGGAAAATACCTGATAGTCCCTTAATCGACATCTTCACAAATAATTTGATCTCTAAAATGTCTTTCCAAATGAAATGGCTTCACCTGACACCTTTGAATACCTTGTCAAGAAGGGAAAAGACATTGAGGATGGCCTTTTACAAAGAGGTAGCATCAAACATTATACTCCTTCCAACAATGATAAACTAAAATTTTTGAGTTAAAACAAAGGAGTTGTCAATGATGGAGTCACTAATGCCAAACATGTTCAAACTATCCAAGCATCCAACAATAACAATCAAAAGAATCGCAATAACAATCAAAATCAAAATCAAAATTGCAACAACAATCAAAAGCAGAATCAAAATCAGAACAACAATCAACAACCGCACAATCAATCATTCCTATTTCCTCGCAATAATTACAACAACAATAACAACAACAACAACAACAACAACAACAATAATGACAATCAACAACTGTGACAATTCACAGCTTTAGAAGAACCTCTAGATGTGATCTTCAAACAACTTGCGGATCAAGGAATGATAATCTATCCAAATACTCGGCCTTTTGATGAGAATCAACCTAAACCTATTTGGTATAGAGATAATGAATATTGTTATTATCATCGCATCAAGGGGCATGAGACCAAGAAATGCATGAATCTTAGACACTTTGTGCAAGATCTCATTGGGGATGGGAAAATTGAAGTTAAAGGTCAGAATGCATCCTCATCTAATGCAAAACTCAAAGTCTACAATCAGCCCTTCCCACCTCACAATCAAAATAATGCATCAAACGCGATCCCATATGACTATTCTACCAATACTATCACAGGCCATGATCAAACATGTGGGAGTCTAAATGAAAATGATATCTTTGGGTTTGACTCTCTTTGTGGCCGCATTGAAGAAGCTGACATGCATGTTAACACCATAATCCTCAAAGCTACTGATTGTAATGCTACCACACACATACCCAGAGTCACTATCCAAGATGTTGATAAACCTTCTACATCTATAAATCCACCAGCTACACCATCTACCGCTGCTTAGCCTGCCTCATGCTATGACCTTTTGGCTCAGTTATGGAAGATGCCTGCACAAATATCCATTCTAGAGCGCCTAAAAACCTCACCAATTTACAGAGAAATCCTTGATAAAGCTCTAAATGAATCTCGTGTCCCTGAGAACATCAATGCTACACAATTCCAAACTATGATAGGGAACTTAGCCACACAAGAACATATTGTCTTCACCGATAAGGGCTTTCATGGTCAGGACCTGCATCATAATAAATCCCTCCATATAGAAGGCAAAATCCAATCCACAAGAACAAAATGAATCCTTATAGATGGTGGATCTGGCTTGAATTTGTGCACATTAAAAATGATTTGTAATATCGGTCTTTTTGAGGACCTCATTGATGCAGACAAATGAATCACAATAAATGCCTATGATGATAGAGAGCGAGAAAGCAAGGGTCTGATCACACTACCCTTAAAAGTGGGCCTGACCTTGACTGAAACTGTTTGCAATGTGCTGGATTTAGATCTACCTTATAATATCTTGCTGGGATGACCATGGATACATGCTATCGAAGGTGTACCCTCTGCTTATCATCAATGTCTAAATTTCCCACATCACGGTAGAGAAATCACAATTCCTAGAGATCCTGAGCCCTTTCAATATTGCAAAAGATTAGAAGGGAAACAATATAACTATTTTCCATTGAATGAGTTTGGCCGATATTCTAATCAAGAAACGCCTGTTTCAAATACTCCATCAGTTCTAGAAAAGACATCAGAAACACTAGATGAGAAATCCAAAGGAAAGGAAAAATTTACTAAAGACAGGGTTATTGAAGACAAACCCTCCTCATCTGAAGCAAAGGCCACTTTTACAGATCAAGGCATGGGGGATTATAAATTTGAAAGTGCTCTATGTATTGGGAAACTCCCTTTGTCTCTGAAGTCTTATGGAAGACCATCACCATTACCCCCTCTAAAGACAAAGCACTTATGCATTGCAAGACAACCACTTTTGAACATTGGGGGTCCCTATCAGATGAACACATGGAGTACAATGTCCTTGATTGGCTCTATAGTGATGAAGAAGAATGACCTGTAACTTTCCCCAAAGGAAAGTATCCTAAGGTTACTCCCATTGTCAAAATCATGGGATATCATGGTACTGGCCTTGGAGCTAATGAAACAGGTAAGAAGAAGATCATAACAGCCAATGGCTATCCTAAAGGACATGTATTGGGCTCCGTAGAGACCAAGACTAACTTCACTAAGGATTACTGTCTAGCTACCTCAGATTCAGACACTGAGGAAGAGTTCTTCAAATTCCTTTCCACTACGTTGAAGATGACCTAAATGAAAATCACCATGTCTTCACTATCACCCAAGATGACCTTTCATCCCCTCGTCTACCCCTCACAAACCCTGAATTAATTGACTATGATCAGCAAGACTCATCACTAGCTTTGGACGTTTGTGATTCAGATGAGGCAGTTTTATCCCTCTTTGGACTTAAGAATCTCCAAGAGTGCAAACATCAGATTCACTATAGTGAACAAGCCTACCTCAATAGCCAAGTCAACTCTCTCAGTTGCAAAAAATGAAAAAGAAAAAAAAATGAAAATACATCCTCTGGTGAAAACCTCTCGTAGGCACCTTTGGATGAAGAAAAAGATAAAATAAAGGATGGTCCCTCTAGTGAAAACCTTTTTGAGGTGCTAGAGGAGGGAGAGGTTGACTTTTTTTTTATATCCTTAGAACCAAAAGTGTCCTCTATGATTATCAATGACACTATTCCAATCAATCTGGGCACAGAAACAGATCCACACATCACCTACATTGCGGTTTCTCTCAGTGATCAGGAAAAGAAAGATATGAAAATATTCTTGCATAAACATAAAATCAACTTTTTCTAGACTTACAAAGACATGCCCAAGATAGATATAGATCTTGTCATGCATCATCTTGCTATAGATCCAAGTGTAAAACCTGTTAAGCAGAAACTTCACAAGATGCATCCGCAAGTCACACTGGTAGTCAAGGTAGAACTTCAGAAAATGCTGGATGCTGAAGTAATCAAACCAATTGATTATCCTAAATGGGTTTCCAATATTGTACCAGTAGGCAATCCTACTAGGGGCATTCACATCTACACTAATTTCAGAGATCTAAACCTTGCATGTCCCAAGGATGATTTTCCACTCCCAAATATTGACATTATAGTGGATTTGACTGTTGGACATGAAATGTTGTTGCTTATGGATGGCTTCTCAAGTTACAATCAGATCAGGATAGCACCAGAAGACCACCACAAAACTACATTCACAACCCCTTGGGGCACCTTCTACTATCAGGTGATACCCTTTGGCCTTAAAAATGCCGGAGCTACTTATCAACGAGCAATGACTACCATCTTTCATGACCTTTTACATGTCATCATGGAATATTATGTGGATGATCTTTTAGGCAAATCAAAGATAAGGAAATCACATATTCCTATCCTTACTACCATTTTTGAGTGATTGGAGAAGTATAAGCTTAGGCTGAATCCTAAGAAGTGTGTTTTTGGAGTACAATCTGGTAATCTGCTGGGATACATTATGTCACAGCGTGGAATATAATTTGATCCAAAGAAAGTGAAAGCAATCCTAGAGGTGCCACCACCTAAAACCTTGAAGAAATTACACATTTTATAAGGAAAATTGCAATCAATCAAAAGATTCATGTCACAACTAGTAGATAAGGTGCATTCGTTCTCTCATCTCCTCTGTAAGAATATCAAGTTTCACTGGGATTGCTTATGTCAAAATGCGTTTGAGAAACTGAAAGGATATTTTTCTAATCAACCTGTGTTGGTACCACCTGTTGTTGGCCATACTCTAATTTTGTACATATATACTACAGAGGTCGCATTGGGAGCCCTCCTGACACAATTAGATGATACCGACAAAGAGCAAGCAATTTACTATCTCAGTAGGACTCTTATTGGCTATGAGTTGAATTATTCCCTAATTGAGAAGGCATGTTTGAATATTGTTTTCTATACACAAAAACTATGACATTATATGCTTAATCATAAGATTCATCTTGTTGCCAAAATTGATCCCCTCAAGTATCTCCTGGCACATGCTTCTCTTACTGGTCATACAGCGAAATGGGTCATGATCCTTAGTGAGTTTGACATTGTTTATGTGGATCTCAAAGCTATCAAAGGACAACTAATTGTAGATTAGTTAGTTGAAGCACCTGTTGACAATAAACATCCTTTGATCACAAATTTTCTAGATGAATCAGTCCTTAATCTTACCCCAAGTACACCATGGAAGCTTTATTTTGATAGATCCTTCACTCAGAAAGGATCAGGGGTAGGAATCTTGTTTGTTACACCAAAAGGGGATCTCATCCCTAAATCTTATAAGTTACAGATTCCTTGTACCAAAAATATTGCAGAATATGAAGCCCTTGTACTTGGACTCTGGCAGGCCATACAATGGAAGATTCTCAATTTATTGGTGCTTGGTGATTCACAATTGGTTATCAAACAAGTTATGGATGAATATCAAACAAAGGATGACAAGTTACTTCCCTACTATCGTACAGTTAAAGATCTCAAAACACATTTCACTGAGCAATCTTCCAATAGATCCCTCTCACAAATAACAAAGTAGCAGACGCTATGGCAACAATTGGGTCCTTGATCACCATGCCAGAACACAACACACGGTGTGAGTTTCTTGTTGAGAATCTTACGGTCCCTACCTATGACAAACCAAATTCTGAAATCGTGTGTGAAATTGCTGATCCCAACTCCCCATGGTACCAAGAAGTCTATTCCTACCTTTGCGATGGACATACCCCACTTACTTTAACTCCCAACCAACGAAAAACCTTCATTCGCCGCACTTCCCAATACATAATCCTTGGTGATACCCTTTTTCAAAAGTATTTCAATGGAACTCTTTTAAGGTGTTTGAATTCTAATGAAGAACAAACATCCTTGGAGGAGGTACATCAAGGAATCTGTGGGGCTCACTCTAGTGGACTTACTTTGGCCTTGAAGTTATTATGCATTGGATATTACTAGCCTACTATGGAGCAAGATGCCTAAAACTATGTGAAGAAGTGTGTGCCTTTTCAGTAGCACGGCGATTTGATACATGCTCCCTCCCAATCACTTCAGCCCACCATCACCCCTTGGTTGTTTTCTCACTAGGGTCTCGACCTTGTTGGCCATATTTTCCCTAATTCTTCCAATGGCCATAAATACATCATGGCTACTACTAAGTACTTTACCAAGTGGGTCAAAGTTGTTCCTCTCACCTGCACTATTGGAAAATAGATTTTGAAGTTTATTTTGAACTATCTTATTTGTCGCTATGGCATTCCTTAGGACATTGTTACTAATAATGGAGGACCTTTCAAGAACAAGGATGTCACATAGTTATGTAGGAAATTCATCATTACCCACCATACCTCTTCCAAGTACTTTCCACAAAGCAATGGTCAAGCTGAGGCTACGAATAAAACCATCCTTAGAATCCTCAAGAAAATAGTCAATGAAGTTGGCTGTGATTGGCACTTTCGCCTCAATCCTACCCTTTGGGCTTATCGCACCTCCATTTGAACCCCCACTGGAGCCACCCCCTTTTCCCTTGTTTATGGTACTGAAGCTATTCTACCCATCAAAATTGAGCTCCCTTCCCTTAGAATTTCTCTCAAGAATCTATTGTCTGAAGAAGAATATAGAGTTGCCCACTTGCAAGAGCTACAACTCCTTGATGAGAGATGCCTCAATGCCCTAGACCACCTCCATGTGTATCAAAATCACCTTCACCTTCAGTTCAAAAAAAGGATCAAGCCTCATCAGTTTGAGGTTGGTGATCTTTTCCTACAGCACAATATGAAGGACCTCCAGAACCGTGAAAAGAAAGGAAAATTTGAACCTAATTGGTTGGGGCCCTTCATCGTCACAATAAAGTATGGTTCCAACACTTATCCTATCCCTGATCCTATAAATACTGTACATCTCAAGTGCTTCTATGCTTGATCCATTAGTAGTCCATTGTCCAGCCAAAATTTTCAAAAATCCAAAAAAAAATAGAAAAAGTAGAAAATCCAAAAACATTCAAAAAGCAAGCAAAAGCAAAAAAATCAAAAAAGCATACAAAAGCTTGAAAAGAATATAAAAAAAAAAAGCAAAAGAGAAAGAGAAATAAATTCATCTGTGAAAACCACTTCGGTGGCACAATGGATAAGTACCATGGTGAAAACCTATTTCAGGCACCATGTGTAGTCAGATCCACCATCTGTTTCCACATTTCTTCCAAGCACCCTACATCGCCTTCCATAATAAAAGTCACTACCCATATCTGTGCAGGTAGTTCCTTGACCGGTTTTCACCTCCATAATGAAAATTCCCGCATGACTAAGCTTACCGTATCAATACTAAGCTTTGTTCTAGACACGGTGATTGCAAATGCTTTCAACAAATCAGCAGATAGATTGACTATCCTAATGATCATTCTATTCACAAGCAATTGCCAGCGAATTCCCATTTTTATCAATCAATCTTTGGCCCATCAAGATGCATCCTTCTGATGTCAGTTGTCCTATCAATCCTTACATCAAAATTGTTCATGGAAAGAACTTTTGGATTGCATGACCACTTGGTCAAGATGCCTTTTTGTTGATTTTATCTTGTGTTTTACTATGTCCTTATCGCGACAACCTCAATCTTTTATATCTTGGTTCGTTATGGTGAGTATATAGTGAAATACGTGTCATTTGTGGTACGATATGCTTGTCATAGATTGTTAGTGCATTTATGTTTTGATATTTAGTTATGACTATGTATGCCTCAATGGGGGTAGGATTCATGCATCTCAAATCCCTAAAAATATCTGGATGTATTGCGTCTCCTCATGAGTAACATTTCATAGATCTCATCATACCTGATATCTTGCATTCTTGTTCCTAACAACCTATTTGTCTTAGAGTCTAGTCCACACAAAGGAACCATGTCACTTGTGTTTTCTAGCACATGGTGCATAACTCCTTTTGCAATATCAAACTAGGGTGTACTCTCCAACATTAACATGGTATCAATCTGACTATCATCATGTAGTTAGCATTTGCATTTTAGCTAGGTCATATTGCACTTTGATTTTTCTCTTGGCAAAGGTTTCTATTTATTCCCCCTATCCAGTCACCTAAGTGATTTTATTAGACCTATTTGATACACACAAAAATAGTCCTCATATGTCTCATACTGCATTCATTCATTAGGTTACTTTTATTCATTAAGTTCATTCATTAATCATTATTCATTATAGTTGCATTGTTACTTCATTCATTAATCATTACTCATTAAGGTTGCATTTAGTTATGTATCATCTTAAAATGGAAGCACTTCCATGTTAAGAACATTTAGCCCTCCTTAGGGGATGTTTTTGACCTCCATCATAGCATCCTCTCGTTTCTGCATCATCCTCTACTTCTGTGCCTGTTTAGGACCCTGATTGGGCCTTTCTGGGCACCTTCTACCCCACCTGACATATTTTCCAGGGGTTCTGACCCCCTGGGTCAAGGTTGACCTTGACCCTGACCTAGGTCAGGGTCAACCTTGACCTTGACCAGGGTCCCCCTTTCAAAACTGGAAGCTTATCAACTGCTGGGGGTCATCCAAAATTTAGTTTTCCCACTTCCGGGTCGGCTATTTCAGGTTTCGAAGCATTGATTCCTAAATTATATTTAATATAGGTCATCTTCTAGGGGCATGGGTCTAATTGGAATTTAATTATCCTATGTCCACCTCCTTAGAATATTGTGCCCTAGTTTCATATAAAAGGAAGTTTTTCTCCTCTCATTTTCTTTAAGTGAGACTAAGCGATATTGAGCATAAAAGGAGAAGTTTCAAGCATCCATTATTCTACATATTTCCAAGTTATCAAGGTGTTCAATTCTTCCTCTCAAGCATTCAATTTCTCCATTGAAGATCAAGGATTCAATCTTTCAAACCTTTGAAGGGATTTGGTTCAAGCATTCAAGATTTATCATTCAAAACCCTAGATTTAGCCATCATGGTGGTGTGATCTTCCTTCAAGATCCTTTGTGCATCCTCAAGACTCTTTCATCCTCTCTTCAAGGTGGATTTCAAGCATCCAATCATGAAGGTTTATGGTTTATAAATTCCATGCTTTCATACTTACATACTTGCATACATTTGAATCATAATTGCATATCTATTGAATATCATAGCTTCATTGTTAGATTCAATTCTACTACTTGCTAGCATTCTATACTTTATTGATTTCAAGGTTAATTCCTAAATTAGGGTTTGACTAAGGAAAAACCCTCCCCCACAAAAAACAATCCTCTTTTTCTTGTAGGTACAAGTTCAAAATAACATATTTGAGACCACATCTGGATACCCTTTTCGGCTTTCTTTTGGACGGCGTGAACAGATTCTCTGCCGGACCTGTATAGGTCAGGGTTGACATTTGTAGTTCAAGGTCGACCTTTTTCATAAGATGACATTGGAACGGAAAAATATTTCTGGGTTTTGTTTGTCTCTGCGTTCTAGTTTGGGATCAACTATCAGTTTTTCTAGAAATAGTCTACATACCTCAGAAAACAACATTCTTTGATATGCAATTCTTTAAGGTTATTACATTTCTCCTAGTTCTTCAATTACTGTCATATATCATATCTATACATATAATTAACAGAACTTAAGATATCCTTCTTGTTATTCTCCTTTCCAAATAGTTGATTCATTTGTGCATTAGCCCTTCCTTTGGGTTGATCAACTTGGATCTCTCATTTTTGCATTTGGGAATAAAAGAGGAACATCTTATCTTCTCCCTAATCACAATTGCAATACACAATCAATCAAATTCAACTAAGTGTAAAGTAGGGTCAAGGAATTCAACACACTTTAATAAAATCAAACAACAATTAACAATCAAACCACCTTATCCATTTCCAACACCTCACATTTTAATAACCCCCCCAACCCTATTTTATATATTACATTTTGGTGAACCCGCGATAGAAAACTCCTTCTCTTTGGTGTTAGATTTACATCTTAGATTAGAATTTACATGATACTCATAAAATATACAAAAAAAATTCTTGCATTTTCATCATGAAATTCTTTTGGTGTATGGATATTTTTCTCATTATGCTTCTTTGAGCATCTCTTTATAGTACCTATGATGTCTATGAGAGTGTCATCCATTTTATCATGTTTTTTAATCTTCATGTTTCACTCGCTTATGCTATTTTAAGATTGACCAATACTAGTCTCCCTACTTTCAAAACTTTAATTAAGGATTTGTGTAGTGGACTTATTGATATTTTAGATTATGTGAAGAATTTGGTAGATGATACTCCATTACTTAATCTTCCTAATCCTAATCTTAACCTTCCTAATCTAATCATTTCTAATCATCCCACTCCTATTCTTCCATCTTCCATCCCTAGTTCTTCTCATACTTTTTTTAAGGCTCAAACTATGGTACAAGATGAGGATTTGCAAGAATTTCTAGATTTACCTTCTCCTTCTTGTCCTATCCATGGTGACAATAAAGGGAAATCCAAAGAAACTTCTCCTAAAACCATTGTTCCACCTTACACAACATTCTCTCATAAGCATCATAATCAATCATCTCCCATAGATGCTATGCAAGATAGGTATACTACTGGATACACTATGGTAGATAAACAAGGTTATAAGGGTTTAGGGCTTGGTGTTAATGAACATGGAATTAAAAACATGATCAATGTATCTCCTAAACATGATATGCATGGTATAGGTTATTCATCTTCTCAATTTCATGTGGCTGATATTAACTATCATCCTCCTCTTGATATTCTTCTTCCAACACCTACCTTAGATCATCC
>MU226230.1:169373-189000 GCA_018584345.1 Thuja plicata
GGAACATCTTATCTTCTCCCTAATCACAATTGCAATACACAATCAATCAAATTTAATTAAGTGTAAAGTAGGGTTAAGGAATTCAACACACTTTAATCAAATCAAACAACAATTAACAATCAAACCACCTTATCCTTTTCCAACACCTCACATTTTAATAACCCCCCCAACCCTATTTTATATCTTACAACTTCCATTACATATTATAGTTGCATATAGTTACATTTCATTCATTATCCATTCATCATATTATAGTTGCATATAGTTACATTTCATTCATTATCCATTCATTATTTAGTTGCATTGTTAAGTCCTTAACATAATTTTAGGATTCATTACACATTTCACCAATCATATATGCATTTACATTTATTAACCATCACATTACATCAATACATGTCAAAATATATCCATCTATAAGAATTAACACATCACATCTAACATAAGCATCCCATCCCTACATCACAAATAAGTTAGGATAATCATATACATTCATCTCATCATGCATGTCAGTCATGAACATCATATAACATATGTCATACAACATCATAATGCATCCATACATCCTGCATAAACATCACATTATATAGCATCATAAATAATGTCCATAAATCAATTCCCAAAAGTCTGCAAAGTCCATGTATATATCTCAAAATGTCAAAGTCATACATAATGTGTCACATAAATCATACAAAAATGTGTATCAAAACTAGTCTGAGAAGAATCATGGTGGTGGCTACGATGGTCTTGCACCACTACCTAGACGCGGTGGTAACCCCACTGATCCCTGCGAAGCCCGACCTCTACTGCGGGATATAGACCTATCTGTATACGGTAGCTCTCACTTTGCGTCTGGCATATCTCTTTGATATAACATCATATAGTAAAGGGCCTCTCACCCTCTCACGCTAGCCTCCCTCTGTGCCATAAAGGTGTCTCTTAACACCTGCCCAAATCCTGCTGTCATCCCTGTGTCTCAAGCTATATCTCGCTCAGTCTTGTATGTCTCTACGTGGATCCGCAAAGATTCTCGCTCTGCTTTCAGAGCTGCTATCTATGCTGACATCACTGCCAGCTCCTTCACATCCCCATGCTCCTCAATAATCACGAACTCTCCACTGTCAAACTGAGCCTATAATAAAACTAGTGCTCTCCTGGTCCTGTCCCTATGCACCTGGGACTATCAGAGGCTGTCTCCCCGTGGGTATCTCTAACTACCCTCTTTGTCTCTATGTTGCCACCCTAGGCTAGACTCTCCTCCCCCTGGCCCCTCCTCCATCCTTGTCATCATTGTTTTCATCATGTCCCTCTCCATCTCCTCCCTCTCTGGGCTTCTCATCCTGCTGCACTATCCCCGACACTGTCCACCTGATCGGTCTATGTGCTGCCCACCACTGAGTGCATGCTTGGACTACACCTACATCCTGTAGTGACTCCCATTCCCTAATCCATGGGACCTCTATCATCCCCATAAAATATGCTCGTTCTATGCAAGGATATACTCCCATCCCCCAGATGCAACCCACCTCTCGTGTCACTAGTGGATGTGGGAACCCATCTGGAACTGCCTCCTAGATGTGTCCCATCTGTCTCCGTACCCTAGACAACATGTATCTTGAGATCATATATGTTGTCCTCCTGATCAACCAGTAGTCAATCTAAACAAATCTCATGTAATACAAGTCATAAAACTCATCCTCTATGTACCCATCCTGCTATGGGATCTCATGTCCCCAGGCCTCACACCCTACATATTGTGCCCACTATATCTCCCCATCTCATTGAGCCTCCGCCGCTAGTAACCAACTGAATCTATGGCCTCATAGCTGATGGGTGGCCTATATCTACATACGAATGACTTGTAAGCTGCTCTGGTCTCTCGGTGCCTAATCGGTTGTATGATTGCAATGTGCTCCCACGCCCATACAAGAAGAAGCGTGCATCCTAGCCCAAGTTTCCTACCCTTATAGTAGGTGCACATGTGTAAATCATAATAGAGCTACCCAAGAATAGTGTATCCCCAATAGTATTGGTCTTTTTCCTCCACCATGCTGCTGAGAATCCGTGCCCAACCGATAGGGAATCCCTTACCTGCATGATCAGGCATCAACTGTCCCCCAATGAAACTTGCCAAATATAAGGCCACCTGCCGCAACCGTGGCTCCATCGCCATCGCTCTAGCCCAGGACATCCACTGACATATAGTAGGTAGATCTGCATACCTCTGACCAAATGTCATCTCCATGTAGGGCTCTAAACCATCGAAGCAGTACTTAGGTATCAGCCCCTGAATAGGCACTCTATAGATCCTCCACACATCGTGGAGGCTGATAGTAGCTTCCCCTATTGGGAAGTGAAAGCTTGAAGTGGTACTATGCCACCTCTCGATCAAAGCAGACATAAGTGCATTATGTGCTCTCAGATGTGGCCAATGACATGCATGCTCTAACCCACAGAGTGTCACGATCCCACACTCCACTATCGTCAGCTCCTGCTCCAATGCCATAGTCGTTGGGTAGCACTCCCTCGCCCGGAAGGTGATGGTATCTTCCTGGATCTAGCAAGCTCATGTCAGATATCAAATAGCATTTTGGGGCATTGAAAAATGTACCAGGACCATCTGGGGCATCAAAAAATGCTCCCGAAACTTTGTCTTTCCTCTTCTTCCTCTTTTTTCTTCCTTTTTCAGGTCAATCCACGTAGACAATGGTTGACCCTCGTAGACAACATATTTTTGCAGTTGCCAATCTACGGAGATGGAAAATCTTTGTAGATGCCAGTCTGTGGAGATGGTGGTTTAGGCCATCGCCTCTTTGCCATGCAGACGGCGGAGTTCTAACTCCACCGTCTCCGCTACGCACTTCCCCTTTTCCTACCCTCGCAAACAAAGATCGAGCGATATCCATCTGCACATATGCTGATCCATGATCGATCGTTTGCAAGGATGGTGATCTCAATCATTGTTTGAGACAGTGGTCAGGTGACCATCGTCTGCACTGTGCGCCAGTTTTGACTGCATTTATGATTCCCTAAACACCTACAAAAGTATTAAATGCATAATGGACTAGGAGGTGTTTGACTACTCACTGGTGGTCCAGCATCTGCCGGTTGCTGGTGGACCCAAATGCACTCTCCAAGCTATGCCCACTCTCACTCTACTACCATTTCTCTCCTTGTCTTCTCTTTTTTTGCTCTTTGTGAGTGAAAATAACTTGTTTATGGGCCCCGGTGGACTATTTATAGCCCCTTGGAACCCGTTTCTTCCGTCTTTCTCCCTGTTCCCCATTCTGGTCCCCGTTTTTCCTCCATTATTCTTGGACACACCATGTAATTGGTCTTCTTTCCCTATTTTCCTATCTTTTCAAGAAAATTTTATTAAAAAATTATTTCTTTTCCTATTATTTTCTCGAGGGGGCACACTCCTCCGCTCTCGCTGCCATAGTTTTTCCCAACCTCTCTGGGGCATCTTATTTTCTTTTTTTTGACGCGATGCCACTTTCAACGCCACATCAAAGAGGGAAAAAATGTAGATGTCTAAAATCATCCTTATATTAATTTAATTAATATTCCCTTAACATTATAATTAATTTTAATTAATTAATTATATTTGTTATATTCTTTTATTTATTTAATTAAATGTAATTTACTTTTCTTAGTATTTAAATTTAATTTAAATACTACCCCCTTTGATGTATTAAATTTTATTTAAATACATTCCCTTTCATTAATCCCCTTTAAATAAATTTTTAATTTATTTATTCCTCCACATGACTTAAATTCTACTAAACTATAATTAATCTAAATCTTAAATTTGGATTAAGCTAATTTGAACCTAGATACTACCCTACCTCACATCACTCTCACCAAATAAACCTACTCACTAATTAACTAAGGATAATTAGGCTAATTTCTTGATTCATACAACAATTAGTCCTAATTATTTTCTCACACATGTGCGAGCAAATTTCCAAAAATCACCTTTTCCAAATAATCCTTATTTGGTGCCAACAAGGTTTCTTACACCCATGATGACACCTTCTTAAACTTTCTAAAAGTGTTCTATTGGCCCAAATCTTTTACACCTCTTACAAGATCCTTCACATGTGTAATTTAAGTACACTTTGACCCATCACATCCAAAGTTGCTCACACATGTGTGAGCAAAGTGGGCCTCTTGCATGGCTTATGTGTCCCTCATCTGGCACCTATGTGGATGCCACATGAGCTCCACCACATCCAAGGCCTCTCTCTCCTCCAAAAAATCTATAAATAGAGGCCATTGTCAAGAGAAAATTATCTCCCTTTTATGCACTGTTATCATGCTAGAATAACTCTAGAATTCTTAGTTCATATTTATGTTTTATGCTCATTAGCTCATTTTGATAATCTAGATATCACATCTTGAGTTAATGGAATGAATCTAGTTTCTTAGCTTAGATCTTGCATATCATCCTAAATAGTAGTTCTTTGCATCTTCATCAATACTTATTTCTTGAGCTTTTCATTTGATTCCATTAGCTTTCATCTTAGTTTTAATATATGCAGCAAGTGGGATTAAGTTATTGTGTTGGGAGAGCACACCCACAATAATCTCTAAGAGAAAATCAACAAGGCATTGGGTGCCCTTGTTTGGCTCATCAGAGGTTGTGGTGTTAGTTATTGTCTTCTAATACATTTGAACATGTTTAGCTTTTGAATCTTGCTTTAATGACTAACCTCTAACGTTTGTATGTTTCAAGTGTTGTTCTTGACATGATACTTTTATCACATACATTATGTACTAAGAGGGGATGGGTGAATCAGTACCTCTAAAACTTTTGTATCCCTTTTATCAATTAACCTTTGTAATCAATTGTATATCCATTCAATCTAATTTATACTATCTTGATGTGATTTATATCAAATCATAACATTAAAATTCATGTGAACATTCATAGACACATTCATGAAAGTAATTTGACACATAACAAAAGATATGATATCGCAGAAAACTCCTGTGAGGAAGTAAAAACTGTGGTAGGGATGGCACCCACAAAATCTTCACTATCTGCAGATTGGAAGGGGCTGGTTAAGGATTACAATTTGATCACTTCTGATGATCTACCATGTTAGGAGTATCGGTGGAGACCTATTAAATTCTACTTTTTTAAGAGCTTTAGCAACACTGTTGAGTGTGCACTTGGTTAAGAGATTTGTTGTTGGATGGTTAAATACACCTTCCTTGAAAGGATTTTTACACTTTGCTCCACTTGTTAGAATGATAGAAAATTACAAATTGACCTAGTAAATGAAATATCCTATTGCTGATACAGATCCAATTTAGTTTACATAAAATGATTAGCACCTTAATTGTTATTGAATAATACCTCTGATTCTTGGTATGCTCTGTTCTTGGTTCTTGCTAACCAAATTCACCTTTTGTTGTCCATGTTCTTGAAAATCTCAATATTATCCATAAATGTGCTCATATAATTCATTCATGTTCTCCTTTCTCTTCACATCATCTATATATCATCTAATGAATGATTGCATCTTCTATTTATATATGGATTGACTTCATCAAGTTTTGATAAAAACATTGTTAACTCTAAGACCAGGTTTACAACTTATACCTAGATCTCCTAGTCTATGTGTTTTAAATCAGTTAGACTGATTAAAGCACTTACATTCACATATCTTGTCCCTAAAGAAATGGATTTAAAACAATTAAATATCCTATAAATAGAATACACTTGCTTTATCTGACATGGAAGTTAGATCCACTTTTTGCGGGCTGCAACTGACTTTTGGTTCTGTCTATCGGTCATGTTTGACTTTCCTTTGGTTTTGTTCTATCGGTTGCACTTAACTGTCTTGTCAGTATGCACTGTATCCTGTATATCGGGTTCCTCTGTCAGGTTCCACTATATCTTTCTGTCATTGCATTTTTGGTTTACACACTAAGATGTGTCATTGGTTCTCTTTACACTTTGTCATCTTCGGTGATCTCTTAGTATCTAATCTTCAGTTTCCTCATGTCCTATCTTTCAGTGTATGCTTACTAAAAGTGTTTTTTGCATACTAATGGCAATTTAATGTCATCAATCTCCCCCTTTTACATTAGTATTAAAAACTAATATCTACAAAATACTAACAAAATGTTAAGTATATACAACATATATAATCTTTAGTCATTTAATGACTCCCCCTATGTATATGCCAGTATATCTGTACATATGATGTATTTCCTTATACATATCATTTTCATTATATAACTATATCATATACATATCATATTTACCATTTGCCCATCTAATTGAATGAATGTACATATCATCATTTTCCCCCTTTTTTGATATTAAGAGCAGAGGTCTTTACCTTTAGAGCTTATCAAAAATATGGGAATGTGAAGATTTCAAGTCTTCCATCATTTTATCCCATTTTTCTTTGAAGTTATCTAGAGACATGTGCTCAAGTGTGATCTTTGAATACATGTCATAGATGTTGTCTGATACAGACATCTTGGGAGTTGCAATCAGTTGCCTTGCTGAACTGATATGTTGTTGGAGTAGTTTAAGATTTGGTAGAAGTTGAGCTTGGATCTTGGTTACTTATTTCCTAAAGTGTGTTTTTGCCTCCCATATCTCTTGCCTTAACCATTTTATCTCAATTATCTTCTCACAATGCAGCTTGACTACATTTTCTCCATCAGTGGTTAAGCTTTGTGCACTATTTGCTAGATCTATATCCAGCTTTGCAATGTTTTCACTATTTTCCTTAGTGAACTTGTCTATTGTGCTCAATGTTTGAATTAAGGCTATAGCTTTAGATATGATTGGATCCAATTCAGATATGAATTCTGATAGCTTTACATTATTTACCGTCACTTCTTTGCTAATGTTCTCTATGATCTTTTTTTGGTACTTCACCTCGGCTCTCTCCTCTATTGCCTTCTCAACATCAATGTTCTGAGTTATGATTGCATCGGTGAGGGTAGCTAATTGATCAAGTATTTGATTTCTTTGATCAATATCAACATTGGGCATAATTTGATGTAGAATGTCCTATATTATCTCCAGTACCATGGAGTCTGTGTGTTGTTTCTTCAGCTTCTCTTGCAATGCCTTCCTCTGGCATATCTCTCCATATTCTTGTAATGCTTCAAAGTCAAGTGTAGAGGGGTCACACTTTGGTATTTCTATGAGTTCATCCCATGTAACCTCTAACTTGTTCTTCTTTTTCTTTTGTGACTCAGTAGAATGTAAAACCATTGCCAATTTCTTGGCCTTCTTTGTTGTGCTCGATGAAGTGACCTGTTGTGCTTCTTTCTGCTACTTGGCATCGGTTTCATCTCATCAAGTGTCTAAAAATGTCTCCACATTCACCTTAACATTTTCGGTAGCACTCTTTTTGGTTTCCTCAGGAGTACCATCTTTTGGTTTGTCTCCTTCATTGGTTTCCTATGCTTCATCAATCTTGGTTTCTGCATTCTTGTCTTGAGTATCTGCATCCTTTTCCTTATCTCCTCCAGTAACCTTATTAGTGTCAGTTACATCTTGAGTATCTCTAATTTCTTTCTGACTATTGGTGTTATCCTTGTTTTATTCTTCCCCTGCATCCTTTGGAGTATCCTTCTCAGGTGACTTGCTTGATTCTTGCATGATATTGATAGCTTGTATCAATATTGGCAGTTTGCCTAGTATGTTCACCTGTGTAGTATCAACTTTTGTGTCCTTCTCATTGGTTTTGTCCTTTTCAGTAGTGACATCTTCATCCTTATTCATTTCCTCTGTTGGGTCATCAATAATGTCAATGACATTAGTATCCACAATGTTGTCATTTGTGTTGTCTTCCCATTTTTCATCTACAATCTTGTTGTCAGTCGTATCATCTTCTTCTTTACCTAACTCAATAGATGTGTCATCTTGAGTTACATTATCAACATCTTGTTGTTGAGGGTCTTTGTCAGGGCTTACCTCCTCAGTAGGTCGATTCATTATCTTGCACCATTTCTTGTGGTTGTCTTGCTCAAGCTCTATAAGCTTTCCTTCAAGAATTTTGTATGCTCTCAGTTTTTGTGAGAACTCCTTTTTATACTTTTCCATCATTTCATCTATTTCAACCTTCTATGATTCAAGTGGCAAGAGAGAAAAAAGTACTCTCTCTCTTATCTCTTTTTCATTTTTCAATTCAAATGTCCAATGGAGTATAGTCTATCCAAGAGTTCCCTTGGTACATAACTACCTTCAAATTGTACTGGTACATATTTGAAGTTGTACATTTTTTCTATCTTGGCATCCTCAATTTTATTATGATCTTCTAGATTTAGTTTCGGCCATCTTCTAATGTTTGAATCTGTAATGGATCCAAAATTTGTAATATATACACAAATGTCATCAATAGACTTAGGATATTTTACCTTGACACTTTCTTCTTTGACAGCTTCATCCTGCTCAGTGTCTTCTATATCCTCTCGAGTTCTTATGAATTTTCTTCCTTTTTTATTTTTTCCTCTCTTTGGTGCAGGAGCTTTCCTCTTGTAATTCCTAACCTTTCCTTTCTTTAGAGGTGAAGGAGTAGAATCTTTTGATGTTTGGCTTCTTGTCCTAGAAGTAGCTGTTGTCCTTGGCCTTTTTGTTGGTGGTGGAGGTGGTGAATCTAACTTTATTTCCTCAGATTCATCCTTTCCTTCTTCTTTATCGACAGATAACTGTTCTTTAGTTTCTTCCTCCTTTTAAACTTCTTCATCTTGTTCAGCTTCTTCCTCAGTTGCTAAGAGTATCTTTTTTAGATTCTTCACCATTTTGTCCTTTTTCCTGACAATTTTCTTCACAACCAGACCAGATTTGATTCTTGTCTTGGCCTCTTAATATGTTCCAAATTTTGGTTTTTTCTTGTCCAATGGTTCATTGATCAAGGCATCAATTACCTTAGTTGCAAGATCAATATTGATCTCATACTCTAATGGTTCTAACCATGTTGTCCTTGGTACAATAGGCTTAATGTATGTATTTTCAGTGTCAACCATGAAGCATATCTCATCCTTATATTGTTCAATGAGTTCCTCAGGGATTCTTACCCTCTTTTGCATTCAGTCTTTGAATACATTGAAGTATTCATCCATGACTATATTGAAGTTATCTCCTAGTGTAGCTATGTACTCACTGATTTGCATGGTGACTAGTTTGGTGTTGTCCCATTTAACATCTCCAATCGACAAGAATTTTTCTTGAAAATAAAAGAAGATACACATTATTAGTGAGCCAAACTTACAAGTGTTTGACTTTGTATTTTTGATAGTATTTAGGTTGTCCTTCAACTGATTCAGGAGTAGCTCAGATAAGTCTAATTGTGTCCCCTTTTTCACAATTTTTAATGTTGTGTCCACTGCACCTGATGCTATGTTGTTCAATCTGCTTTCCTAGAATAATTTATAGCCCAGAACACATGCACCAAACTTGATCTCATCATCAGTTATTGCTGTAAATTTTAGTCCTCTTCCATCCCATTTGGCTCTAGTCATTTTCTTGGTCTCGGCCTTCGGTAGATGCTTTAATTCCTTAACTTCATTAGTTATGGGGTAACTGATGAACACATGAATGACATCTTGGGTTATTACCTTCGGTTCATCAAGCCATAGCTTGTTGTTATGCATTCAGCTTAGCACTAACTGAATCCATTCAATTTTGAAGACCTTCAAAAACATTAGGGCACTGGTGAGCCATTTCACTTCAATGTGTTTGTTCTCATCTTTAAGTGTTCCATCATCATTACACCACTTCTTGTAATCTTCTTCAACCTCTGATGTTCCTATCTCTGCAATCTTGCATTGTATGAATGATCAAACATCTTCCACAAGTAAAACCCTAGCTGGAATGCATGAAAATGCAGCAGCATCGTCAGGTTGTGAGGCAACCTCAGGATGGATCTAGTAATTAGGTTCCTCACACACTAAATTCTTAATGAGTTTGAACTCATCCTTCTTTGCATTCTTGGATTTCACAGTTCGTGAAGCCGATGCCATTTTCAAATTTAGGGCTTCCTGCGTAATGCATAAAAATAGAGTTGTCGGTTCTTTTGAACTTACTACTTACTATAGCAAAGATTCTTGATCTTCTTAGGAGTGTTGTTTTTTGAGTCGTGATCACTCTGTGATCCCTTCGCTCTGTGCTTGAAAATTGCCTTGGTCGCTCTGCTCTGGGTGTCGTGAACAAATGAGTTGTTCTAATGCCCTATTTATAGTTGTTTCCCTAAAATTCATTCCATAAATGCTTACCAACTCCTTGGTGTATGAAGACTGAGTTCATCGCTGAAGACTTTACTTCCTTCGGTGACACTTAAAACATTTTAGAGCAGTCGTTGTTCACTTTCTTTTACCAACAAGTTTCGGTATTACTGATAAATTGTTCATTTGCTTGTTTACCGATGAGGCTCGATTTGTACTTACCAACTTTACTTTCAATCGACGCTTCTTGGTAAGTGTTGGCAATCTCAGTTTTTAGTGTTTATCGATGGGTTTTGGTATATATGCCCGAAAGCATAGTTATCATATATTTTAACAAGTAATACCATGATACATCTTTCTTATGCTAATTTGGCATTATATCAATATACTATGGAACTAATGTAAAGTAATAACATGGGTAATGCAGTTCCATACTTACTTGTTCTACTTAGGTGGGGGTGGTGATGTCACCATATCCATTGGATGGGGTGTCACCATTTTCATTTCTCATTCTAGCTTCATCATTTCTTGAAGATTTTCTCCATATTTTGTCTCTAGCCCTCTGGATATCTTCAATGGTGTTTCCATTGGGATATATGCTTGTCTCTATCATTCGGTCTTTGCAGTCTTTCTTGAGATGACCAACTTTATGACAATGTAAGCATGCCATTCTAGGGTTAGTCCACCCTCTAGAATTTCTAGTCCACTATCTCATATAGTTTGCAACAATATGACCATATCTTTCACATGTTGTACAATTTTCCCAAGTATTGTAGTCCCATATATACTGATTATTGACTCTCTTCGGTTGATGGGAATTTTCTTGACCTTTAGGCTTCCATGCTTGCCTTTTCTTTTTCTAGCATTCAAGAGTTGTGTGCCCATTCATTTTTCATGTAGGATAGTATTTGTCAATGTAGGTTTCCTTCTTTGGTTGTTTCATCTCAAACTTACATTCATATGCTTTATGTCCTTTCTTATTACATTTATAACATAATCCTATGAATGAAGGTGTAGATTTAGGAATACCTTCCATTTTGCCCCTGCATACATTTGATGTATGGCCTTTCTTTCCATAGTGATTGCATGTAAGATTTCTTGGTCTTAAATTTATATAGATATTCTTTGGATCAGCTTGATTTGATGGTTCTCCATTCTTGGTAAAACCTAGACTGGTATTATTGTTGACTCTTCGTTGTCCTTCAAGAAAATCATCCATTCTTTTATTTCTTTCTTCAACCTTTTTGATAAATTCGTTATGTTGTTGTTGAATTCTTATTTCATGTCTCAATTTTTCATTCTCATCCCTCAGTTCACCAATAGCTTATATTCTTTCAATGAGTTCAACATTTAATCTGTTTGTCTCTTGACTCATAAGAATAATCTTATTTGTAATCTCATGGTGATGCTCTGTAAGTCTTTGTATTTCAGACTCTTTTTCTTGTAGCTTTTCTATGATCTTTCTTCAATCATCAATAGCTAGTGTTCTTTCTTTCTCAGCTTGTCAAGCATTGTTCATGACATCAATCATCCTTACCATCTGTGTCTCTTGACCGATTTGCATAGGTTTAACTTGTCTAGCCAGATGTAGATTGATTTCAGTTAGGCGTGTGATGCTTTAAACTGATGAATCTAATGCTTTTCTTGTAGTTGATCTTGAAGACTCAAAGAAATCTGGTATCTCTTCCTCATGATAATATGTCTCATTACAGCAAGATGCCATATTCTTTCTTTCATCTAGCAGTTGTCTCATACTGATTCCAGCTTCTTTATACTGTTCAAAGAACATCTGAATTTCAAGCTTTTTGTTCTTAATATTTTTATCAAGCTTTTACTTCTCCATTGTATGATCTTTTCTCTTAAGCCTTTAAGCTTTCCAAAAAAATACTTAGCTCTAATCCCAATTGTTGGGATTAATGGGAAGTATGTACTAGAGGGGAGGGGTGAATCAGTACCTCTAAAACTTTTGTATCCCTTTTATCAATTAACCTTTGTAATCAACTGTATATCCATTCAATATGATTTATACTATCTTGATATGAGTTACATCAAATCATAACATTAACATACATGTGAACATTCATAGAAACATTCATGATAGTAATTTGACACATAACACAAGATATGATATCGCAAAAAACTCCTGTGAGGAAGTAAAAATTACGGTGGGGATGACACCCACAAAATCTTCACTATCTATAGATTGGAAGGGGCTGGTTAAGGATTACAATTTGATCACTTCTGATGATCTACTTTGTTAGGAGTATCGATGGAGATCTGTTAAATTCTACTTTTTTAAGAGCTTTAGAAACATTGTTGGGTGTGCACTCGGTTAAGAAATTTGTTGTTGGATGGTTAAATCCACCTTCCTTGAAAGGATTTTTACACTTTTCTCCACTTGTTAGAATGATAGAAAATTACAAATTGACCTGCTAAATGCAATCTCCTATTGCTAATAGAGATGCAATTTTGTTTACATAAAAATATTATCACCTTAATTGTGATTTAATAATACCTCTGATTCTTGGTATGCTCTGTTCTTGGTTCTTGCTAACCAAATTCACCTTTTGTTGTCCCTATTCTTGAAACTCTCAATCTGATCCATAGATGTACTCATCTGATTCATTCATGTTCTCCTCTCTCTTCACATCATCTCTATATAATCATCTAATGAATGATTTCATCATCTATTCATAGATGGATTGACTTCATCAAGTTTTCATAAAAATAATGTTAACTCTAAGATCAGGTTTACAACTTGTACCTAGATCTCCTAGTCTATGTGTTTTAAATCATTTAGACTGATTAAAGCACTTACATTCACGTATCTTGTCCCTAAAGAAATGGATTTAACACAATTAAATATCCCATAAATATAATACACTTGCTTTATCTGACGTGGAAGTTAGATCCACTTTTTGAGGGCTACAATTGACTTTCGGTTCTGTTTGTCAGTCATGTTTGATTGTCCTTCAGTTTTGTTCTATCGGTTGCACTTAACTCTCTTTTCAATATGCACTGTATCTTTCATATCGAGTTCCTCTGTCAGGTTCCACTGTATCTTTCTGTCATTGCATTTTTGGTTTACACACTAAGATGTGTCGTCGGTTCTCTTTACACTTTGTCATCTTCGGTGATCTCTTTGTATCAGATCTTTGGTTTGCTCATGTCATGTCTTTCAGTGTATGCTTACCGAAAGTGTTATTTGCATACTAATGAAAAATTAATGTCATCAGTAAATCTCTAGGAAGTAGACCAAAAAGAAAGGGAAAAGGAAAAAAATGAGAAACCTAAACTAATATGCATGGAATAAAGCTCACCTAAGTAAAAGAAGTGTTTCAAGAATTATCCATGCACTGGCGATTCCTAATGTTCACCTGCCACATTGTATAGGTAGTAAGAATCTTCACCACATTTATTTGTGATAATGAATGTTCCTATCCATAATGCCTCAAACTTACTATACTTTCCTTTAATCTGATTTACGACATTCTACATGAGGACCATGTCATAAACCTTGAATTTCCTTTCCTTTTCCCTTTTGTCATGTAGATATTTATCCTCTTGTTGAATTTTGGCATTCTACTTCTAGGCCTCTATTTTTATTTCATCCATATCGGTTAGGTGTTCCATTCTTTCTTCCATACATTCAAGCATGTGTACATCCTCCTGTAAAATAAATATTTATAATGGTAATTTATTATGCATGGGCACTTGTCACTGTGATCCATATAGTAATTCAAAAGGATATGTGCCAATCACCTTTTTCATTGTTATCCTATCTACCTAGACAACCAGTCACAATTTAGACTCCAATGGTTTTTTATTATTCTCCAACATTCTCCTAATTATCTTTAAAATACTGTTATTACTAGACCCAACCTACCCATTCTCTTGGGGATGATAAGGTGAATAATATGATGTGGTTATGCCATAGGTTTTACATAATTCCTTGAAATTTTTAGATCTAAAATGCCTCCCATTATCCATGATTAGATTGGTAGGGACTCCAAAGCATGTGATGATATGGTCCATTAGAAAATTTACGACTACCTTGATAGTATCTTTTTTTGTTGGGATGACTTCTACCCATTTGGTGAAGTAGTGAGTAACCACAAGTATCCACCTATGTCCTCTTCTATATTTTTTAGATATTTCACCTATAAAATCAATGGCTCATTGTTGGACTGGTGCATCTACCTGCATAGACCTCAAAGAAAATGCACCTTGATATTTAAGATTTCTAGTAAATCTTTGGCAAGCTTCACACCTTCTTAAATACTAGTACACGAGTCTTTGAAAATTTATGGCCAATAATACCCAACTCTTATTATTTTGTGGGATTTGGTTTTAGCAGAGAAATATCCTCCACATACCCCCTCCATGCATTTCTTTCAAAGTAATTTTTTCTTGTCTTTCATCGAAGCACAGTAATAAAATGTCATCCTTATCTTTCCAGTATAGGTCTCCTCCCACCATGACATATTTGGAAGCTTGAAGTTTCAAAGTTTCTATTTCAATTTGTATTCATGTTAGTTGGGAATTTTTTTGTTTTAAGTAGGTATACTATATCATTGTACCAAGGAGTATGTTCAATACTATACCTAATATCATTGACAGTATTGATCTAGACTTCCTCTAAATCTGATTTTGTCATTAGGTTTTCTGACCCCTATCCTTTCACAAACTTAGTGACTTTAATAGCAATATTAAATTGTTGACCCTAATTTATCCATCTACACCTTCTACCTATTACTTCCATTTGTTTGAATATGTCATTTACTACTACACTTGGGACATAAGAAGTTACTAATGCTCCTACCAAGTATGGCCAAAAGTTCTTTATTGCTTTGACCAAAGCATAAGATTTATTTTCATTGATATTATATTTTAATTTAGCAAGTTGTATGAATTTACTAAAATATTCTATATCCTTCTCATAACCCTCTTCATTCTTCTGCACTATAATCACAACAATTGTATGAAAAGAGGTGAAAGAGAAGACCTAGAATGACTTAGTGAAATATGGAGACTTTAACATTGGTGCCTCTTCAATGGCACTTTTTATGGATATGAAAGCATCAAGTGCTTCCCCTATCAGAATTTTCCAGACTTTGATCCCTACCAGACTTTTCATGAACATGACCTCCTACCAGACTTTTCCGTTGTCTAGATAATAAAATTCCATAGTTGGGAGCAACATCAACTATGGTGATGTCTATTGTAAGTAGCTTCTGGGAAAAAAACTATATTGAACTCTACATCCTTCATGATTCCATCTTCCGGGACTGATCTATTTCCCATAGCATATAATTTTCCATATGTAGTGTCAACCCACAATCCTAGTTCCTTCATGACCTCAAAAGGCATTATATTTATAGCTACCTTGGAATCTATCATGCAATTATTTACGATATTGTTGTTTATTATTAATGTAATATAGATAGGATCAATTTAGGATGGGTTTTTTTTAAATTTAGTACCCAAATATACCTTTGTTACTGGTTCTCCCTCTTCATCGTTTGTTTTAGGTACTTCATGTTTTTGACTCTTAACTTGCTTCTTACGGACACTAGATAAGAGTGTTATAACACTTTCCCTGTATTTAGGGAGCTTCATCATCTCAAGTAGTGGGACAGACACCTTCATTTGTGACATAGCACTTGAAATATCAAATAATAGTTTATTTGAAAGCTACATGGACTTAACCAATTCAATCTTTTCAGATGTTTCATTCCTTTGAGGCTTATTGAGCTCAATATTATCAAATTTTGTTTGACTTGGTATATCATTAGATTGTTTGTTGCTTGTAGTGGTAGACTCTTTTTTCTTGTGACCTTGTTCTTTGGTAAAAATTCTTGTAAACTTACCTTATGCTAGGTTTACAACTCTATTTCAAAGGTTATAATTACTTATATCCTGAGCTACTGCTACAATAATAAGGGATTTAATTTACTCTTCTATAGGTCTTCTTAGTTTAGGAATACTATACTTATTTGTGTAAATGTCATCCTCACAATATAAAAATACGTCTTGAGACTAGTATGATTGATTCCTTTGGGAATTAACATCACACTCATTTCCATCCTCTGAGGACTCATAATCATCATCAGCGCCAAAAGGTTTAATTGATAATGTATTAATTATTTCATCTAGGTTATACTTATTGTACTCTATTTTTTCTTCCTACAAACTTTGGGCTGCAACACATTGTAATGAGGAATATGGTAAATTGTATGCTAAGAACCATGGATTTTCTTCCACCATATGGTTTCCTTTCTTTTTTAGGAGTTCAGGTGGATCTCTATTTGAATTTCATCTATTTCCATGCTCAACTAGTTTCCCATCTTTACAAATAGTGTTATATGGCATGCCATGGAGTCTTTGTCTTTTATTTTAGTGAAACTATGGTCTCTCTTATTTTCTTACCTTTTTTCATAACTCTTTCAAGTAATTTATGAATTTATCCATTTTGTCTTCTTCTTTATTTATTTTTTGCACCTTGGGATTCTGTAACCTAGCATATTCTCTTCTTCTAGTTTTACCAGAGGCCTTCCTATTGTTCTCTATTATCATTGAAATTTTACATGTTTCCTCCAAAGAGGATGGATTTTTCAACCTAATCTCATAACTAGTCTTACTCTCAAAATCAGCTATATAGAAGACCAATCATACTAGTTCCATAGGGTTCATATAGCATGGAATTATATTAAGAAGCTTGTTGAATCTACTGATAAAGTTTGGTACCGATTCATTATATCCCTTTTGAACACTTGTAAATTCATGTAGGGAAAATTTTGGGTCATTATGGTCTCTATATTGTTCCAAGAAGACTTTCTTAAATTCTGACTAGTGGCTAATTGATGAATCGGGTAATCATTTGTACCATTATCTTGCATTATAAGTTAAGGATTGCATAAAAAGTTTCATGTACACATCCTCATGTTGTACATAAAAATTATTCATTTTATTTTCAAATGCCCATACATTATTTCCACTAAACATAGGTACAACATTTATTAGTTTATTTTTTATGTCATTAGGATATCCTACTATTCTTGTGAAATCCAATTTCCTATATCTATCTAAATTTATGGGGACTCTTGCAAAGAAATAATGTTGATGGAAATTTGGATGTGTTTTCATTAATGTCAACGTGTCTATTATGTTTTTTGGATGTTGTTTTTGATATATGTTATACAGTTTGTATGTCAGACATGCAATTTCATCAGTAACATAGAATGTTTAGATGAATGGTGAAGTAATTATACTGAAGATGAGGATTCACACACCTCATGGGATGATGTAGAGGTTTTCTACATGGTTCATGTCAATTTTGAGTTGATGACATGATGATTTGATCAAGTTATGGTGTCACAGATGAAGATTAGTTATTTTATTATTTACTAGTATAATAGAGTTGCAAAGAATAAATCTGCACACATACTCAAGGTGAGATATTTGGTTCACAATTGGGAATTTTTTAAGGACATATAAATGTGTCTACCATTCAAAGGGTTTTTGATTCTCATGGTTCGCAAGGCATTTACAAGTATTTCAATTGGGATTAATAGTGTCCTTGAGGTTTGGTATGAGATGATGAAAAATACGATAAGTATGATGGATTTGATTTTTTTTTTTAGCTTAATGATGTCTTAGGATGATCTAGGATTATGTTCCTAATGAGTTCAGAGCTTACATTGATCAAGGTGACCAAGTTCAATGAATTTAAATATGTTTTTATGCTCTTAGCTGACATGTTAAGAAAATTTGATAAAATGGTTTATGAGAGCAGAAAAATGTTTTAGGGTTATGATTGTGATCTCAAGGTGTTTGTGAAGGATATAAGAAATGTTTGGAAAGTGTGCAGTGATCCTGCTTGTTGATTTTGGTGCTAAGAGATGAATATTTAAGGATTCAATTTTTTTGACCTAGTTCTTGATAAATATGGTGAATTAGGGTTTGATTTGTGTTGTCGTTTGTTTGCGCCAATGTTTTGAAGATTGCAGAAGGCAAAGGTTTCTAGAGAAGAACTTTTATAGATATAATGGAGGATGGATTTCTCATCTAAGTGTGGTGGAGAGAATTGTAGCAAGGGATTTGACTGTACTGAAATGGAACTGACCAAGGCATAGACAAATGCTATCATACAGCTCAATGAATTCTCATATTGGTGTTTGAATTGTGATTTTAAGTCAGTGAGACTTCCTTAGGGTTGTAACCCAAGGAAAAATTAGTAGTAAACTATAGACAGTGTGCCTGAATGCATGTGCATTCCCCATATTGTAATAAGTCTATACTTCTAACAAGGTATTCCCTTATTATGGGTATCATCCACAGCGTGGTTTTACCCTAGTTTAGGTTTCCATGAAAAATATTTGTTCTATGTGGTGTTGATGTTTTCTAATTTGTGTTTACATGCTTTACATTTACAAATCAGTAATAAAGGTTAATGGGTTAAATATAGTCAAGTTTAAAGGTTTAAGGGTTTGAAGGTTTTAGTATTTTAGGAGAAAATGATTCACCACCCTCATTTTCTTGTTTTTGTTAGTCCTAAAGGTTCAATAATACTGAGGGGGGGGGGTGAATCACTATACTAAGATATCTACAAATTTCCACTTCTTCAACTCAAAACCAACATCCAAAAGTTTACCTATTTGATAAGCAAATGAAACTTAATAAAATAAACACAACCACCATAATGCATGCAACACATAACACATATATTTTCACGTGAAAACCATAGTGGGAATGAAGACCCACATATAATGTGCTCTTATAAAGTACACCTTGTAAGGAGCTTAACCCTATTAGGAGTTTAAAAAGACATAGTTAGGTGCATCCAGTTATGGGATTTACCTCTAGCCCTGTTAGGAGATTTCAAACTCAAATTAATGAGCCACTTTGTTAAGAGACTTACAAATAATACCTATTCGGGTCTACCCAGTTAAGGGATTTACAATAGGAAAACCTGTTAGGGTCACTTGATCTAAAAATAAAAACTCCTTTGCCTAATCAGATCCTCTCTACTACATACATTCCCTTCTCAGATTACTCTGGTACACATTGGCTTGATCGTACCTTCACATCCATGATCTATATATACAAATCTTCTATTTCATGATATAAATATCACTTCTCAAGCCCTAAGCCTTCCACCTGTATGCACCCTAAAATGGTCGCCTAGACTTTGGGCCCCATTTATCATTTTATCAATTTATCAAATTTCCTGAATCAATGCTTTGTAATATTTTCAATTCAAATCAATTTCCTTGATCAAATTGTAATTAATTCAACTAATTCAATTATTTCAATATTTCCTAAGGTTTGATCATTTTTATCTAATTAAAAGATTTAATTTTCTTTTTAATTAAATAAAATTTATCTTATTTAATTAAAAGATTTAATCTCCCTTTTAATTGAA
>MU226230.1:189868-215514 GCA_018584345.1 Thuja plicata
TTTCCTCCATTTTATTCAGATCTCAGATTTTCTAATCTTTACATGGTTATTTTATTGAAGTTTTTCAAGCCTAACCCTTGTGCAGATTTGCTTGGAGATGAAAACCCTAGATTTTCAAAGAGTTGATTATATCTCCTAAACGGCTTGGATTTTTGGTCTGAATTTTTTTTGTAGGTTGGAGACATATCATAGAAGCTCTAGTAAAAAATTCAAAATTTTTTGAGGTATTTTAAATTTTTTATAATTTTTTCTTTATTTTTCATAAAACCTTAATTTTCGGCGCAAATAAGAGAATTTTTCAGAAATGTTTACATTTTTGGAAGGACTTTAAATTCTATAGGGGGTCCATTCTTTGAGTTTTAAATTTAAATTCAATATCATAGCTCATTTGGTCGATTTATGAAAACTGGTCTATTTTGGGAAAATGACTCCCTAGGGAACAAATGAAAAGATCTTTTTAAAATTCTAACATTTTTGGAAAGATCTCTATTTTTTAATAGGGGTCTCTTTTCTATATTTAGGGTTTGGGATCCAAATTCATAGCAAACAAATCAGATCTTGTTGACTAGGTCAAAAATTAAAATTAAAAAAAGGGTATTTAATGATTAGCTTGCACTTATTTTTCACATGGTTCAATGCATGATGTGAGTTGTCATTTGGATTATTTGCTAGTTATTATTGCTCCTAACAATTGATTTTCATATCTAACCCTAGGGTTTGATATAAGTTGAATATATATTGCATATCTTGTTTTCTTGTTTGCTTGTCTTTCTTGTTGGAGAGTTCGTGAGGATTGCTTGGACTTGCTTGGATAAACAAAAAAATGATTCGCGTTGCATTGGATTTGAGGTATTTTGTTGATCTCTATAACATTTAGACTTTGGAAATAAAATGAACGTCTCATGTGTCTAGCTTGAGTGTTTCTTTCTTTCATAGATCACATTTCCAATTGGTGCTCTAAAAATGGACCTAGATTTGCTTTCTTGCATAAATGTTTCACATAGTAATTAGGACCTATGAACACTATTTGTGGTGATCTTGAGAGATTGGGCTTCATTCTCTTGTTTTACATGTGAATCTCTTCTTGATGATAGATCCCCTTGTAGGTAGGGAAGGATTTTGTTTTCATCTCATTGGTCAACTTGGTTTGGACTTCAACTTTTGGCAATACTTTCTCTCTTTGGGAGATTGGTGTCACTTGTTTTTGTGTGAGCCTTGAATGAGGTGATTTCAAATTAGTGGGTCAATGAATCATGTTTGCTATGTTTTGGTGAGGTGAAGAGGCTAGAGGATTATGCTCTTTTCTCTTTTGGGAGAATCATAAACTTGGAACCCTTGAATCTGAACTAAGCCCCCATGTGGTCCATTTTGTGAGTCTTCCTTGTTAGAGAGGGTTAACCGTAGTGAACATTCCCTTTATTGGTCAACCACATGGATGGAACCTCAAGCGGTAATAGCCATTTTCTCCATGGTAGTGATAGCCGCTATATAAATTTCCATGTGGAAGAAATCTCCACGGGTGTAGTTTCTTGTGGGTTGTCAGATATCCTCAACAGCTCCTAATTGATTAAATTATCAGACTATGTCAAAACCTCAGTGTGCCAGGGTTGGATTTCACCCACTTGAAATTGCAAAAGTTACAGAGTCAAGCCATTACTAAGAACCATAGTGCAACCAACTTTTTCTTTTCTAGGAATATGTGCGTGATTGGAAAACATTTGAGAACATACACAAGTAGCATTCTTATGGAGTAGAATACTATGTCACTATCCATGTTCATGTGCAAGGTTGCTTTGTTCCTTGCTCATTGTTTTAAGACATTGATTGCTTGAACTCCCTGATTGTTGTCTTGCGTGCCTGATTCATGATAAAATTTGTTAATGCATCTAGTTGGTCAATTAAAATGAACAAATTTGAGTTCCTGAGTTATGAAAGCTTCAATAGATCTCCCCAAAAAGTGTTATGACATGTTGCTCAACATCCAAATAAACTTAAATGGTATCAATTTGCATAAAATGACTCTTGGTCTTCTTTCTACTACATCTCCCATGTCTTCCTAGTCTTCCATTCCCATTCTTCTCTTCTTCTTTCATGCTTCTTCCTATTCTTCCTAAGATCTTCGCATCTTCTTGATTCTTTTCCTCTTATTATCTAGTCTATCATCTTCTATTTTCATCTCTTCTATTCATCTCTTCTTGATTCATCCTTTTCTAGAACCATGAATCTCAAGTATCTTGTTATGGAACCTCTCTTGAGGATAGATGATCTTGAACTCATTGCTCAATTCGAAGAATGTTATTCCAAAAATTGTATAAGTGATAAACTTGAGAAAAATATATATAAGAAAGCGAGTGAATCAAAAGTCTTTGCTCGAATCATGCACATGATCTTGTCACAACTTTCTTCCAAATGTCATTCATCTTCTACTTGTCTTCTCATCATTCCTCATCATCCAAATATTCTTCTTCCACCAGGTCTTCATTTTCCTCTTCTTCACGATCTCATTCTAAAGACATCATATATGGGAGAATTTCATCATATAATTTTCATCTAAAGACATCCCAAGTCTCCCTTAAGGATTGTGACCACTGAAACCGCTTGTAACATATTTTTCATCCTTGTCACATACTTGACAACAAACTAAGAACACTAGGTCAATACTTCACATCAATGACAACACAATTACTGATCATCTTAATCACCAAATCTATACTAGAATACATCACTTACAATTATTGCATTAGTTATGCCAATAACTTCCTAATTCCTACAATTGGTATCAAAGCCTCATCCCTTGAAGACAACTTAACATCTTAAGGGAGATACGAAGATGACAATATTAAAAAAGGATAGTCCAAGATTTGATGGAACCAACTATGCATTGTAGAAGAACCACATGATTGTATATCTTAGATGCATTGATGAATATTTCTAGAGGATTAAAAAGGGTCCATAAAATCCATGTCAAAACCCTACAGCTCTTGATGAGATCAATTAGGCCAAGAGGAACATTAGGGAAAAGGAATTTTTGTTGAGTGCACTGACTGATGCAAAGATGACCAATGTCATGGAATTAGACATAGCTCATCATATATGGGAGAAGTTGGAAATTCTCTTTGGAGGAGACACAATAGTAAAATGGCCAAGTTACAGATCTTGATGGGAAAATATAAAGCCATGAAGATGAGGGAAGATGGGAACATTTCATCTTACATGCTAAATATCAATGAGATGGTGTGTGCTATCAGATGTGTTGGAGGTACACTTGATGAAGATGCAATTGTTGCAAAGATTCAGAGATCATTTCCTCATGTCGATGACAACAAGGTCGCAGCTATTGAATAAATAAGGATAATTACAAAGAGTGACAAGGGAAAACCTAGTTGGAAAGCTTACAACCTTTCAATTGAGTGCATTAGGTGGATAACTTCACAAGACTAAGACAACATTCAAATCTATAGTGACTGGTAAGGACATGCAGAAATTATATTTGCCTGAGAGACCTACAAGGAGAATGAAAAGATGGGAAAAGGAGCTAAATGAAATGGAAGATGAAGATAGAGAGATTGAAGAGTTGGAAGAAAATTTTGAAAAAACAGTACAATATAGATCTCATGTTATGAGTAAGTATAAAGGAAAGATGTCGTTTAAATGCTTTTCATATGGTAAAGTAGGGAATTTTGCATCTAGATATCCTAATAGAATTCCCAAGTATATGTATGAGCCTAAGCCTAGAGAAATAAATTTTTACCATTTTCTTGATGATGATGGTGTTACTCATGATTAATCTGATGAAGCTAACAAGGATGGTGATGAAATCACATTCATTTCCATTAAGGAGGATGATGATTCTATGAATGAAATTGTAATGACTTCTAGTTCTTCTAAAGATGTTGTTGAAGAGAAATCTCTAGCCACTCAAGTTTTCAAAGAAGATAACTGGGTAATTGACAATGGATTCTCTCATCACATGATTGGAGACAAGAGTAAGTTTGTAATCTTTGAGAAGTATGATGGTGGTGAAGTGAAATGGGGTGATAACTCTCTTGGAAATATCAGAGGTAGAGGTTCAATTACTTTGGATTGTAAAAATAACATTGATGATGTATTATGTGTAGAAGGTTTGAGACATAATATTCTTAGTGTTAGTCATATGATGGATAAAGGCTATGAACTTCATTTCAAGGACAATATGTGTAATATCTTGAATGACTATGGAAAGGAGATTTCCATTGGATCCAGAAACAAGAGGTAATATATTTGTTTTGAATAATGGATAGAATACTTATTTGATTGCACAAATAGATGAAAGATGGTTATAGCATAAGAGATTGTGTCATGTGAACTTTGACAATATTGTTTCTATAATCTAAAATCATACTATTATATATTTTCCTAGGATGAAAAATCTTGCTAATAGTTTTTGCAAGGAATGTCAAATGGGAAAAAAAATAAGATCTACTATTCACTCTAGGAAAGAAAATTCCAATCATTTTCTTGATCTTGTTCATACTGATTTGTGTGGCCCTACCAAGACAAGAAGCTTGCAAGGTGACAAATATTTTATGCTACTAATTGATGATTAATCAAAGATCGTATGGGTGATCTTCTTGAAGGAGAAATTTGAATCTTTTGATAAGTTCAAGGCTTTCAAGACAATGGTGGAAAATGAGATAGGTCTGAAGTTGAAAAAGCTGAGATGAGATAGAGGTGGATAATTTACATCAAATGAGTTTGATATATATTGTGATATGCATGGAATCAAGAGATATTTATCTACTCCTAGAACTCCACAATAGAATGGTGTAGAAGAATGCAAGAATAGATCTATTCTAGATATTGCAAGAACCATGATGCTTAAAATAAATGTTCTGAAGATGTATTGGAGAGACATTATAAGAAGTGCAGTATACACTCTTAACTGAGTACCGATCAAACACGGAACTGGTAAGACACCCTATTAACTTTGGCATGGTCATGTGCCTACTGCTAAGTATTTCAAAAAAATTCATAATAGATGTTATATTAAGAGAGATAAAGATGTAGGAAAGTTTGATGCAAGGAGTGATGAAATACCTTGGTTATTCTACCAAAAGTAAAGAATATAGGTACTACAAAAAAAGGTTGAAAAATTTAGTGGAAAGCACAAATGTTAATGAATGAAATTCTTTATAATTTGGCAAGGCTTGATGAATATGAACATCAAAGGGATAGTAATGATAAAACTCAACATCAGAAAGTGTAGAACAAAAGTTAAAGTGCACGATAGAAAGTGTAGAAGATGGATCCTTAATAAGTGGAGAAGAAGAAGTTCAAAAATAAAAAACAAGGCAAACTAGTCCAAGATATGTGAGATTGAATCACAATAAATTATAGATCATTGGTGATAGGAACTAGGGAGTTCAGACAAGAAGAAGGATTTAAAAAGATCACATTTCCCTAATATAAGAGGTTGAGACAATTGATGATGAATGACCTAGGGTTTTAAGGAAGAGATTGCAACTATAATAACCATGTGGAAAAACTCATGATTAGAGCAGCTAAACTTGAGGCACTTCTTGAAAGAGAGAACACTGGTGTTAGACTTCAGAAAGGAGAATTCTCCAAGTCTAGTCAAGACAAGCCTAAAGTTAAAAGACAAAAGAACAAGGGGTATATGCATCAAGATGGGGGACCAAAAAGGTGTCAAATACCTTTTTGGTCCCCCATACGCACATAGGGCCTGTGGACTATAGGGTGTGCACCCTATAGCCCGTACGCCATATGGCTTAGAGTTCCCAAGCCATAGGGCGCACGTCCTATAGATTGGGCAATTTAAACCATAGGGTGTGCATTCTATAGAACGCATGCCCTATATGGGTTTATATAAAGTTAGGGCAGCCACAAAAGTGTCTCATTTTGTTTTCACAAACCCGTGTCTAGCCAAGAAATTAGAGAAAACAACGTGTACACGATTCATTGTGGGCTTTGCTCCATCAAATTGAAGCAAAAAATGGCTCCACGACATCATCAAGGTCGAATCGGAAGAAGAGGTAAGTGATTCTATAATCATGTATCTTATTTGTATTGAAATTTAGGTTTAATTTTTTGTTTTCAATCAAATTTGATTGTCAAAGTTTCTTGTATTAAATTTTATGTTTAATTAGACTTTTAAAATAGATTTTCTTTTAATTGCTAGGAAGGAATAGTCTCCCCATAGAAAATCCTCAACCAAACCCTCCATCTTCTCCTCATGAACAAATGGATGTTGAAAATAACCAAGAAAATGAACCCCAACCACCTCCACCAATCAAGAAACCTCCTCCTAGAACACTTTAAAATTTTATAAACCAAATAGAATCTTTAATTAGGAGGTTAAAAGATTCTATTTGTATAAATTTAGAAGGGTGACACTTTCAAAATCATTAGAATTAATCTTTACCCATGTAGATTTAGTTAGTGGGCAAGTAAATTTATGACACGACAAAAGAGAAGAAGAAAAAACAATATTATGTAAATAAATTATCATATGAGGGGATAAAAAAGAAAGAAATCACAAAATATGACATTTGCAAACTCTTTAAAAAGCTAGGGGAAACTGAAACTCTTAAAACTACAACAAAGAGGTTCTCAATTCATTGGTGCTTGAATGATGATATAAAAACAAACTTTTGGGACAGATGGTGGACGGTCTTTGTATCCCCTCCCTGTAACAATCATGAGGTTCCTATCTATTTCCTGAGGAAACTCTATTGTGAGTTTTTCGTGAAGGAGGTGCTAAATTATTTTGAATTTCTAGAGTCTCAAGGTAGAGGTGGGGGGTCATCATTTGATAGACCTATGGCACGTCGTGACCCTAATGCACCTATGCTTCCCAGTGGCAAGCCACAGGTGGATCATGTTAGTATTCCTTCCAATGTGAAGGAACATGTGTAGGTGGACACACTAGGCATGATTAGTGCTCAGACACAGACTCTCATTCAGTGCACCACTCCTCTAGTCGAGGGTGATCATGGTCGGTCTACGAGGGGTCATTTTTGTCATTCTTGTGGATCCCTATGCACATTCAGTACTGCTAAGAGAGAGGAAGAGGATGATGGACTGGTGACTGATGATTTTCTCAATGCAACATTTGGCATTGATACACAGGTAAATATTTGCAAGTTCATTGAATTTATTTGATCATATTTCATTTTTTAATGAATGAATTTAATTAAATTAGTATATATTATTTATGATGAAAATTTAGGGAAAGAGTGTCGGTTGCAGTAGCAATGATCCTCAAGACCCCTTATACACTACGTCGTCAACTCCACAAGTATGTATCAAATATTTTTTTTTAAAGTATACATTTGATTATTCTATAATTATATGGATGTTTGTCTCATAACTTATTGTGTATGTACATTAGTTCACTGTTGGACCATCGATGTTGACATTAGACAGTGAAGGGACTTGTTCACATTTCTTTGAGGTATGTTTATGTGCATGTTAATTTGATTTACTTGATTAAATTTAATTAATAGATGAATGAATAACTAAATTAGTAGACAAATTATGATCAAAATCCAGAGTCAAAATTGTCATGGCAATGATCACATTCCTTCACCTAGCTTTGTGATGACATCATTTAGTCCATAGGTATATATGTAATAATGCATTATAATTAACAAGTTAGTGTTTTGTTCTTATATTAATGATTGTCTTATAAATTACCATACATGTGCACTAGTTTAATGTTGGAGCTACGACATCGACACCACACACTGAAGGATGTGGTGGCACCTTCATAGAGGTATCATTTATTAATTAGTGGGGTTGTAAAATATTATAGGTATTCTTAATAACTACATAATACTCTTGTTGTTTCATTTTTAGTTATTGATAGCAGAGACTCCTCCTTTTGTTCGTGATAGTTTGAATCGTGGTATAGCTGCAACTATAGCTAGTTCTGACACACTGACCGAGGTATGAAAGAGATTAGTTAATTAGAGTTTTTATTTTAATAGTTTGTATTGGAATTTTTAATGATATTCATTTATGTATTTTAAATATTATTTTCATTGTTGTTGTAGGGACTCATTACTCTAGATCGTGAGCGTGCCCCTTCGGTGGATGTACATAGCGACTATTTGGTAGAGGTAAGAAAATATTCTATTTTATGTCATCCTAAATTAAATTCCTATGTATATTAGTTATTGATGTTTATACTTGTTATTTTATCAGCTCGAGTTGCATAAGAGTCTAGATAGGAGGACTAGTGAGTGCACTCGGAAGAGTACTGCATCTCCATTGACGCGACGATCCAAGACAACTCAGGATTTGTTTTCTTCCCCTTTCAGGAAATGACTAGATTAGATATAATCATTGTATGCCAATATGGCATTACTGGACATATTTTTTCTATATTGTATAAGTGACATGTTCTATATCCATTTGGCTTTCACGATGCCAATTTAACTTTATTGGACATATTTGATCTATGACATTATTGGAAATATATATTTTTCTTCATGCTCTATGAATATATCATGTGTATTGATGTAGACTACTTTATGTTTATGTGGATGTATTATGCTTTGTAAATTTCTTATGCCTTGTATTTATGCTTGCATGTGTGTCTATGTATATTGTTACTGAATGATTCATACTTAATGAGAATATGCATGTTTCATTTCATAAACATAGACTCGTAATTTTTATTCCAACACCTTGATGAAGTGATAATAGCTCATAAAAGATCAAAAATATCAATCCTACCCAATTTTAGTCCTATTGGAGCATTTTGACCACCTAGACCTATTTAGGGCACTACAAGAATGTTAAGGGATGCACCAGTACATTATGGTCCTGAATGTTTGAATGAGTTGTGAAGCATAAAAAGGTTATTCATGGCATTTACATGTCAAATTGAAGGTGTTAGAGGAAATGGTTCGATGCCAGGAGGAGCGGTTTTCAAGATATGCAATGTTTCAGCTTTCAACTATGCAACATTGCAAGTTTTTGCATCAACCAAGATTAAGTTGGTACATGAAAACAAAAGAGAATCTCAAAAATTTGAGATAAGTTATCATATGCCTCCATGACATAGTACTGTAGAACCTAATGGCTTGTCGATACCCCACACAAGCTCCGAGAAATAGACTCTTGAAGATCGCTAATTTTGATGTCTGGTGCACCTTGAGGGACACATGGCTCCATAGCGGTTGACAACATTCAAGCCACTTCGCCTCCATGACAGGGTCATTACTAACACTAACCTGAGATTCCAAATCTATTGGAGGAGATGGTTCGATGCCAAGACAAGTGGTTTTCAAGATATGCAATGTCTTAGCTTTCAATTGCGCAACATTGTAAGTTTTTGTATCAACCGAGGTTGGGTCAAAAAATGAAAATGGAAGTAAATATCTAAAATATGAGATAGGTTATTGTAGGCCTCCATTACATGGTCCTGTATCACCTGACGGCTTGTTGATGCCCCTTGCGAGTTCTGAGAAATAGAATCCTAAATATCAACAATTTTCTTGCTTGGTGCATCTTGAGGGACACTTGGCTACATAGTGGTTGGAAATGTTTGAGCCACTTTGCCTCCATGAAAAGGTCATTCCTATCATTCAATCATCATTCTGGAGCTATTAGTGGAGACGGTTCCATGCCATAATGAGTGGTTTTCAAGATATGCAATGTCTCAGCTTTCAACTATGCAACATTGCAAGTTTTTGCATCAACCAAGATTGGGTTAGAAAATCAAAATAGAAGAAAATTTCAAGATTATGAGATAGGTTATCATAGACCTCTATGACATAGTCCTATAGCACCTGAAATCTCATCGATACCCCTTGCAAGCTTTGAGAAACAAACTTCTGAATATCGGCATTTTTGTTGACTGCTGCACCTTGAGGGTCACTTGACTCCATAGCGGTTGGAAAGGTTAGAGCCACTTTGCCTCTATGAAAGGGTCATTCCTAGCATTTACCTAGCATTCTGGAGGTGTTGGTAGAGATGGTTCGATGCTAGGAAGAGCAGTTTTCAAGATATGCAATGTCTCAGCTTTCAACTCCGCAACATTGCAAGTTTTTGCATCAACCAAGATTGGGTCAGGAAATGAAAATAAAAATGAATATAAAAAATATGAGATAGGTTATCGTAGGCCTCCATGACATAGTCCTGTAGCACCTGACATCTTGTTCATATCCCTCATGAGCTTTTAAAAACTAGACTCTTAAATATCAGCAATTTTTTTGCCTGGTGCACCTTGAGGGACACTTGGCTCCATAGTGGATGAAAATGTTCGAGCCACTTCACCTCCATGAGAGTGTCATTCCTAGTATTCACCCAGAATTCTAGAGCTTTTGGCGGAGATGTTTTGATGCCAGGACAAGAATTTTTCAAGATATGACATGTCTCATCTTTCAACTGTGCAACATTGCAAGTTTTTACATCAACCAAGATTGGGTCAGAAAATGAAAAAAAAATCGAATATCTAAAATTTGAGATAGGTTATCGTAGACCTCTATGACATGGTCTTGTATCACCTAACGTATTATCAATACCTCATGCGAGCTTCGAGAAATAGACTCCTAAAGATCAGAAATTTTGTTGCCTGGTGCACCTTGAGGGACACTTGGCTCCATAGCGGTTGACAATGTTCGAACCACTTCGCCTCTATGATGAGTGGTTTTCAAGATATGCAATGTCTCAGCTTTCAACTGTGCAACATTACAAATTTTTGCATCAACCAAGATTGGGTCAACAAATAAAAATGGAAGTGAATCTCCAAAATCCAAGATAGTTTATCAAAGGCCTCCATGACATGGTCCTATAGAACCTAACATCTCATCGATACCCCATGCGAGCTCTAATAAACAAACTCTTGAAGATCCATAATTTTGTTGTCTGGTGCACCTTGAGGGACACTTGGCTCCATAGTGGTCGACGACGTTCGAGCCGCTTTGCCTCTATGACAGGGTCATTCCTAGCATTCAACCAAAATTATAGAGCTGTTGGAGGAGACGGTTTGATGCCACAACTAGCGATTTTTAAGATATGCAATGTTTCATCTTTCAACTGCGCAACACTGCAAGTTTTTAAATCAACCGATATTGGGTCAGCAAATGAAAATGAAAGAGAATCTCTAAAATTTGAGATAGGTTATTTTAGGCCTCTGTGACACATACTTGTAGCACCTAATGGATTGTCGATACCCCTCATGAGTTTTGAGAAACAAACTCCTGAATATCGGCAATTTTGTTGCCTAATGCACCTTGAGGGACACTTAGCTCCATAGTGGTCAGCTACGTTCAAGCCACTTTGTGACCATTATAGGGTCTTTCCTAGCATTCAACTGGCATTCTGGAGTTTTTGGAAAAGATGGTTAGATGCCATGACAAGCGGTTTTCAAGATATACAATGTTTCAGCTTTCAACTACGCAACATTACAAGTTTTTGTATCAACCGAGATTGGGTTGGAAAATGAAAATGGAAGTGAATCTCCAAAATCTGATATAGATTATTGTAGGCCTCTGTGACATGGTCGTGTAGCACCTGACGACTTTTTGATACCCCTCACAAACTCTGATAAAACGGCTCCTGTATCGGCAATTTTGTTGCCTAGTGCACCTTGAGGGACACTTGGCTCCATAGCGGTCAGCAATGTTTGAGCCACTTCACTTCCATAATAGGGTCATTCCTAAAATTCACCCAAAATTATGAAGTTTTTGGCAAAGATGGTTCGATGCTATGATGAAAATTTTTCAAGATATGCAATGTCTCAACTTTCAACTGTGCAACATTGCAAGTTTTTGCATCAACTGAGATTGGGTCAAAAAATAAAAATGAAAGTGAATCTCTAAAATTTGAGATAGTTTATCGCAGACCTCTATGACATGGTCTTGTATCACTTGATGGCTTGTTGATACCCCCAACAAGCTATGAGAAATGAACTCCTGAATATCGACAATTTTGTTGCCTGATGGACCTTGAGGGACACTTGGCTCCATAATGGTTAGCAATGTTCAAGCCACTTTGTGACTATAATAGGGTCATTCCTAGCATTCAACTAGAATTCCAGAGCTGTTGGCAAAGATGGTTTGATGCCACAATGAGCGGTTTTCAAGATATGCAATGTTTCAGCTTTCAAATGTGCAACATTGCAAGTTTTTGCATCAACTGAGATTGGGTCAGAAAATAAAAAAGGAACCGAATCTTCAAAATCTAAGAGAGGTTACCGTATGCATCCATGACATGGTCTTGTAGTACCTGATTTCTTATTGACACCCTATGTGAGCTCCAAGAAATGAACTCCTGCATATCGGCAATTTTGTTGCCTAGTGCACCTTCAGGGACACTTGGCTCCATAGTGGTTGGAAACGTTTGAGCTACTTTGGCTCCATGATAGGGTTGTTCCTAGAATTCAACTAATATTCCATAGCTTTTGTCAGAGACAATTTGATGCCAGGACAAGTGATTTTCATGATATGCAATGTTTCAGCTTTAAACTATGCAACACTGCAAGTTTTTGCATCAACCGAGATATGGTCAGAAATGAAAATGGAAGCGAATATCCAAAATTTGTGATAGGTTATCGCAAGACTCTATGACATGGTCCTATAGAACCTAACATATTGTTGATACCACATGAAAGATTCAAGAAACGGACTCCTGAAGATCGATAATTTTGTTGCCTGGTGCACCTTCAGGGACACTTGGCTCCATAGTGGTCGACAACATTCAAGCCACTTCGCCTCTGTGACAGGGTCATTCCTAGCATTCACCTGACATTTAAAAGCTATTGGAGGAGATGGTTCGATGCCAGGATGAGTGGTTTTCTTGATTTTTAAATGATTTAAATGTGTGGTTCGATAGTTTAAATGATTTTTTTTGTAAATACATATATATAAAGAATGTGCTAGCATGAAACATGGCAATAAGCTTAACATATATTTCTAGAATTCATTTCGTGAACATTATTTTTTTAATTAATGATAAAAAAATATGATTACAACTCAGCTTGATAGGAGCACTAGGAGGAAAGAGCTGAGAAGAGAAAACCTTTGGTATTGCCCCAAAAAATAGAAGAGAAAATTTGTTATTAAATCTTACAAACTTCCCATTATACATATGGGGTAATGCATGAGCAATTTATATTCCACCTAATGTGGATTCAAGGAAATTAATTCCTTTACAAATATACATGTTATATGCACATGCATTCAACTAGATTTGACATTACAACATTTTGGATTCACTTTTAGTCTAATGAACCAGCCGGATCTTCCCTACCCTTTATTGTCTCAAGTATTTCCTCATGGTCTGACTCGCGAACCTTCCAAAGAGTTTTATTGTGTTGTTTTCCTCTATATTTGGTCAAATGGGAATTTGATGCAACGACAAGGTTGGAATAATGAAGAATCTTGCTGTGTATCTCCCAATCCTCGAACAACCACAACGTAGGGCTCTTCATACAATACCGTCTAAGCCATGTACCAATTACAACCAATGCTCCTGTAGGGTATTCTAATCCTTCATCATCTGTAACCGAGTGATCCAATTTATTTTTGGCCTCAAAACAATGACACAAATAATAATATGTCCCTTCATCATTGTCTTCAGGTGCAATAACAACAAAAACATGGTCTGCAATGATAGAAGCATAATGAGGAGATTAATTTAATGAATACTTACGATAAAGTACTAAATTTGAGATTATTTGTGAGTTGACAATTTACCCAGTTGCACTAGATCAGACAAACGGTCAAAGTCAATGGATGATTCTATTTGTGTTAGTTGCAATGTTGTTGGGTGACGATAGGAGTCAAGTGGGCTCAAAATTCATGTAGACCATTCGTCGACCCATTCCTTTGACTCACACCCATCCCAATCTTCATCTACACATGATGAACAAAAGCATGCCATATGTCGTGTGTGGATGATACATGAACCTGCATTGGAGCTTCTAAAAGAGTGTAGCTCACTTGATCCTATTAATGTACAACAATCCTCGTATGGTGCAATGTTAGTTTCATCCATCAACCAAAAAAACCTATCAATCGTAGACTCACCTTCATTACCTGGACCCATTGTAGCATTACACCATTGGATGATACATCTCACATCTAACAATGTTGCTTGTTCCTTTTACTTTAATTCTTCATGTGCTAAGGCCCTTTTTATACATGCACCTGCACCATCGTGCTCTCCCTTTCCATGACCGACCTCTATAAAATTCCACATATACTGAATGAAGGCATTATATTTTTCCATTAGCATACACAAAGAAAAACATGATCTGCACCATCAATTGTCACTACACCAACAGATAGGGAACAACACTACCTGATGCCAAGGCTACCCGACAAACATTGTTCAAGTGTTATCCAATGACAAAAAGGTAAATGGAACCCGATGAGTAACATTAGTGCAAACCAACAAAATAGAAAAGAGAGGAACCCAACAAACAAAGGGAACCCAAGGAACAGTTCAACAAAGGAATGCCAACAGACTTTCAACTCAACCCGACGACCAAGAACCGACAGTCAGATACATCCCGCAAAAAGCGGATCTGACTTTTCACATCAGATAAATCACTGAAGTTGTATTTATAGCTTCTTGATTTACTTTTAAATCCATTATGTACAGAGGAAGATATGTATTTAATATTGTTTTGAATAGTTTTATTGATTTAAAACATGCAAACTAAAGATCAAGGTCAAGTTGTAAACCTTGGATCTAAGAGTTAACATTGTAATGTGTGATTCTAGAATAGGTCAAAGAATTGTATAAATATATGCTTAATCTATTGTAAACAAAAGTTTTTCACTGAAGATAGTATCCATGGAGAGAATCTAGAGACTAGATAAGAGAATTCATGCAGAAGGATAGAAATAGAATCAAATCAGTTTAAAGAAAAAGAACACAAGCTAGCGACGAGTAGAGAAAAGGTATTCATCAATCACTTAAGGTGATATTATTATTCTGAGAGCTTTAATGGATCTGTAATCAGCAATTGTAGATTTCATATAGTCAGGGAAACATTTGTACTCATTCAAACAAGTGTAGTACACATAAGAAATCCTTTCAAGAAAGGTGGGCTTAACCGTCCTATTGTAAATCTCATAACTGAACTTAAATCAGTGTTGCTAAAGCTCTTAATAGAGTAGATCTTAACAGGTCTCCACCTTAATACTCCTAACAGGGTAGATCATCAGAAGTGATCAAATTGTAAGCCTTAACCAACTCCCTTCCATTCTGCAAATAGTGAAGTTTTGTGGGTGCCATCCCCACCATAGTTTTTACTTCCTAACAGAAGTTTTTTGCGATACCATATCTTGTGTTATGTGTTTATCATTTTCATGAATGTTTCTATGAATGTTGAAAACTATTAAAGATTATGAATGAACAATACATGCATAAGAAAGAACAATAGTAATGGTCAATAATGCAGTAATGAATGATTACTAATGATGAATAGTAAAAGGTGTTAAAAGTTTTAGAGTTACTGATTCACCCCTCCCCTCTCAATACTACTTCCCATTAATTCCAACAATTGGTATCAGAGTTAAGTCTCTTCTTGGAAAGCTTAAAGGCTTAAGAGAAAATATAATACAATGGAGAAGTACAAACTTGATAAGAATATTGAGAAAAAAAAGCTTGAGATACAGATGTTCTATGAACAATATTAAGAAGCTAGAATCAAGATGAGAGAACTACTGAATGAGAGGAAAGGTATGGCTACCCAGAACAATGAAAAATATTATCAAGAAGAGGAGATTCCAGATTTCTTTGAACCTTCAGGATCAAATGCAAGTAATACATTAGAAGAAAACATCACAAATCTAAAGGAGATCAATCAACATCTGATAGAGCAAATAAAGATGTTGCAAATCAGTAAAGAGAGCCGGATGGTAAGAATGATTGATGTGATGAGTTATGCTAGACAAGCTGAAATAGAACGAACACTTGCTATTGATGACAGAAGGAAGATCTCAGAAAAGATACAAGAGAAGGAGTTGGAAATTCAAAGACATGTTGAGCATCACCATGAGATCACAAATCAGATTATTCTAATGAGTCAAGAAGCAAACAGAATGAATATAGAACTCATTGAAAAAGTGCAGGCTATTGGTGAGCTAAGAGAAGAAAATGAAAAACTAAAGCATGAGGTTAGAATTCAGCAACAACATAATGAAGTTATCAGAAAGGTTGAAGAAAGCAATAAGAGAATGGATGATTTTCTTGAAGGACAATGAAGAGTCAACAACAACAGTTTAGGCTTTACTAAAAAGGGAGAATCATCAAATCAAGCCAATCCAAAGAATTTCTATGAAAATCCAAGACTAAGAAAGTTGACATGCAAGCACTATGGAAAGCAAGGGCACACATCAAATGTATGCCAAGGTAAAATGAGAGGTATTCCTAAATCTACATCTACATTCATAGGATTTTGTTATAAATGTAACAAGAAAGGACATAAGGCTTATGAATGCAAGACTAAGATAGAATAGCCAAATAAGGAAACCTAAATGGACAAATACTGTCCTACATGCAAGATGAATGGGAACACATATGAAGAATGCTGGAAAAAGAAAAGGCAAGCATGGAAGCCTAAAGGACAAGAAAATCCTTATCAACCTAAGAGAATTGGTAATCAATATGTATGGGACTACAATACTTGGACAAACTATACAACATGTGGTAGATATGGTCACATTGGTGCAAACTGCATGAGAGCATGGACCAAAAGGTCTAGAGGCTGGTCAAACCCTAGAATGGCATGCTTACACTGTCACAAATTTGGTCATCTTAAGAAAGATTGGAAAGACCGAATGATAGAGACAAGCATATATCCCAATGGAAATACCATTGAAGATATCCAAAGGGCTAGAGATAAAATGTGGAGAAAATATTCAAGCAATGATGAAGTTGGGCTAAGCAATGCAAATGGTGACAACCCATCCAATGGATCTGGTGACATAACCACCCCCACTTGAGCTGAACAAGTAAGTATAGAACTGCACTATACCAAGTCATATTTTGCATCAGTTCCATTATACAAATTGATAGATAGTCAAAATCTGCATAATAAATATGCATATTATGTTACTTGTTGAATTTCTAAGAAAATAACCCCATCGGTATACACATACCGAAAATCATCACTGAACATAATGTATAATCTATCTACACTTACCATAAATTTCTGGTCAACACATAAAATGGTTAAGTTACCAATGTAACCTGACACCCATTGGTAAGAAAGCAAAGTCACAAAGTTGTCACGACAGAATACCAATATCCGTCAATAAAAGCAATAATGGTAATAGCTATCCTGAGCATCCTCAACATCACCGATGATGATTGTGAAAGTCTTCCTAATGGACTCCATCTTTATGACCCGATGAGTCATTGAAGCATTTATTGCTGACTTAGGGCAAAAGCCTATAAATAGTCGACGGAAGTACTTCATTTTGCATCCGTGATTTGAAGAGAAAGCATAGTGAGAAACAAAGTGATTAAAGAGTAGAAAGCATAAGCATCCTTGACTCAATTCAATACACAACAACCAGGTCAATAACCATTATCATGGATTGAAGTAAGTACTGAGGGAACCAAAAGAACTTTGTCATTATTTTCAAGAAAGCCCTAATTTCAAGAAAGCCCTAAAACTTGAAAAACAATGGCAACCACCTCAAGAACCACTAAGATCAAGAATGATAAACGGAATTTGGTTAATTTGATTAAGAATAGCACTTGTATAGATCCAAAATACAAGATATTCCTAGAGATCGAGTCGAAACACGATGAAACCGGAGCATTTTCAAAAATTCCACCTAGGGTTTTGCTCATAGAAGACGTTAGGTCTTATATTCACTGCAAAATACTAATTTAGGAGATCTTGAGATGGATGAAGCTTATAAGAAGCTCTGTGATGCTTAAGGCAACCTAAAGGAAGAACACAAACACTTGGAAGTCAAAGGGTTAACTAATACCCTACATTTCCCGAGGGAATTTAAGACCGAGTGGATCAGGTTGGTACTTAGCAGATTGCATGACCATAAGTTATGGTTGGATCAACCAAAAAAAATCACCAAGGATTTCCTTCACATTTTCACTGGTTATCCAATAACCAACAAGCCTAGGGCACATAAGCAACCCTCTAGGAAAGAAGTTGAACAACTCACAAAAGATGAATGGGACAACAAAGATCTAAAAGTAAATACCACCATCGACTAAGAACTGAAATTCGATGCATGTGTAATTGGGTACAAGATTTTTCAAGTGAGCGGATTGAAAAACATATCTGCAACATTAGTAAGCACATCTTACAAGATAGTGACTAAAGGAATTAAGATGGATTTGTGTGAGATCCTGTTAAAACAACTTGATGACAACATGATCACAATCAGGTCTACAAAGACCAACACATGTAATTTCAGCTCACTTATCATGTGTATCTTTTTCTATTTGCAAGAGTACTTTACTTCAGTAGGAAAAGTAAAATGGGACACTACCAAACCGGTAACACAACAGATTAGTGAACCGATTAAGTCACTAGGGGACAATTTTGAATCTGTTATGTCTGCATACTTCCTTGAGTTCAAGAAAAAGATAATGGAGAGGACTAGGATTCTTGAACAACTTGTGTAAAAACATAAGGATGAAATATGCTTTATGGTGGATACTGATTTCACTCATATCAAACTGGTTGTACCAAGAATAGCTTGGTTAGCACCATTAGATTATGAAATAAATATTGATCAAGCTACAAGTGCAATTGATGCATTAATAAATGAGCTTGTTGACAACAAGCAACCAAGGTTTAGAACCTATGAAGAGGCCAGATCTAAGATAAAAAGAGGCCTAGAGATAAAGCAGACTGTCAACAAAAAGGATAAAATGGTTAAAAATCTCAAGAAGATTCTATCAGTTACAGAGGAAGAACAGGAACAACCAGAGGAAACCGATGAACAGATCACCATCGGTGAGGGACAAGAAGAACAAAAATTAGATTCTAAGGAAACTAAATCTAATACACCTCCACCTCCACCTCTTGCAAAGAAGCAAAGGAAAAGGAGTCAAACTACTACAACCGATACCACACCTCTTAAGAAAGGTAAAGTAAGGACCTATATAAGGAAGCAACAAGCTAAAAGAAAAAAGCAACAAAATGTGAAAACAACACCTCCAAAGAAGAGGAAAAGGTTGGTTAGGTCAAAGGCTGACATAGAAGAAACTAAAGATGATGAGCCAGATGTAGTAAAGAAGAATTAAAGGAATCAAACTGTTGATGAAGTTTCTGAATCTATTGCTACATCCAGCACCATGTCTGATAAGAAAATCAGACAGTGGGATACACTAAACCCAGAGGACCAGAATAAGATACAAGAGGCAATTATAAAGTCAATGATCAAGTATAAATATGCACTAGCTGAGTTTGTCAATAAACTACCTAAAGAGCTGGGTAACAGGATATACCAACAATGGTCATATGCTCTACAAACAAAGAGAGAAGCAAGGGAGAGGGTACTTGTAAAACTAGTGCCTCCTGAATATAAGGTTGAAGAAATCAAAGAAATACTCAAGAAGCACTCAGGAAACTTTGTAGCCAAGATAAGGGCATACAAAGTACTAGAAAAAAAATTCATAGAGCTAGATACAATGACTGAAACAAAATGGAGACAACTCCTAGATCTGCCAACAGAGTCAACAAGTCATGAGGAACAATTAATTCTCATTGACACACCTCATAGAGAGGAGGAGAAAGACAATGCAAGTCCTCAGCACATTGCTCTGGATAGTACTGAAAGTGATAATGAACCCATAAACTTAGACAAAGTGATGGATGATCTTGACATCCAAGATATCACCAACTATGAATCTGATAAAGATTCATAGAAGAAAGATGAAGTAATATTCATTACACTTAAGGATCAGGGACAACGACAAGTATTGCAGACATCAAATGGTACAATAATTAATGTTTTTGATGAGACAGTGTAGGACACATCAGTCATGGACTTAACAGAAGCAAACCCTATAGAGGAGATACAAAAAGATGAGCATGTCAATTCTCTAAAAGATCAAACCGATGAGTAGGAAACCACTCAAGATATAGCCCAAGCTACAAATCAAAGCAATATGCCTGTATTAATGAAGGAAATCAATATATTAGAGGGTAATACTACAGAGGACACAAGCACACCTGAGGAAAAGGGTGATGGAGAAACAAAAGACACCACAAATAATATAAAGGAAACAACTGCAGAGAAGGCTATAACCGATGATCAGATAGATAAGTCTATTGATCAAAATAAAGAGGAAACATAAAAGGAAGAAGGGGATACACAAACAGAAAAAGGTGAAGAGGCAAAGAAAGATGAGAAGGAGAAGCAATTAGAATAAAAATCTACAGAGACACCCAAGGTTGATGGAGAGATGTCTTCAAAAAACCAACAGGTGCCACCCTAGTAGAAAACACAAGAAGCATCTTCCACAAAGCCTTCACCAAGCACTTCAGAGAGGACAAATGAAATCGCAATGATAGTTCATACATCTGCATCCCCACAAATCTCAAAGAAGAAGAAGGGAAATCATAAGAATCCAGTAACTCTGGATGAAATCATTGAGATTCCAGTTTGTGATCCAAGGACATTGGATCGAACTACATTGACAAAGTATGCCAGACTCTGTGAGAGAAAACAAATACAAGACAAACTAAAGAGAGCCACAAAGGAGGCAAAGGTAATAGAAGTATCAAGAGGAATACTTCAACATATTGTACCTGATATAGATATTGATCAGACCACCCCAATGCTTGATCAATTGGTGGTACTCACAGATGTAATAACATCTTAGAACATAGATGTTGAGAAGGTCATGGAAGAGAGAATTGAACAAAAGTATGAGTTCAAGCTTGCCAAGAAGATAAGTCAGGAAGTGGCATTAAAAATGGCAAAGCTTTCTGAATTAGTGAGCATAGTTAATCCAATCATCTTAGAAGCTATTACCTTAATACAGAAATTGTGCACTCTAGATCAACTCACTCATGAGTATATCAACTAGATAGAACAAATTGATGTTGATCTTAAGTCCAGTGCACAAAGTCTCGCCAATAATGAAGAAGCAATTAAATTGCATAGTGAGAAAATAAAATAGGCTAAAAATTTGAGACAGGACATACAGATTGCAGAGATGAAGTACATAGATGAGGTAAATGAGCTCCAAGCTAATCTCTTACCGACACTTTCAGTCCTAAAACAACATGTGATAGAGGCAAATACATTAATTTCCACCCTTGAAATGTCTGTCCTAGACATCATTTATGATATGCATGCAAGGCTAGAGCTACAACACATGGCACTAGAATAACTGAAAGAAAAATGGGAGAAAATTCTCGAAGATATCAAGACAACCCATTCCCATATACTTGACACATTGTAAGTTGCACATTTTTGTCACAATTTTGGCATATTATAAGTTGTAGATTTTTGTCATAAGTATCAAAGAAAGGGGGAAATTGATATGTTCACTCACCTCAATTAAAAGGGGGAAATAATATGTATAGTAAAAGAAAGGGGAAATAAAAGAAGGAAATAATATATACATATAGAGAAACGAGTAGAGAATGTATAGTATACATGTACATATACTTACACTATACTGATGCATACAGTTAGGGGGAGTCATATAATGACAAGGATATAAACATGGTGTACATACTAAACACTTTAGTATTATGCACATATCAGTTTTTGATACTAATTTCAAAGGGGGAGATTGAAGGCATTATATTTTTCCATTAGTATACACAAAGAAAAATATTGTTTGCACCATTGGTTTTCACTACACCGACAGACAGGGAACGTCACTACCCAATGCCAAGGTTACCCGACCAACACTGTTCAAGTGTTATCCGATGACAAAAAGGTAAATGGAACCCAACAAGTAACATTAGTGAAACCCAATGAAACAACAAAGAGAGGAACCTGACATATAAAGGGAACCCGACGAACAGTTCAACAAAGGAACGCAGACAGACTTTAAACTCAACTCAATGGCCAAGAACCGACAGTCTGTTACATCCCGCAAAAAGTGGATCTGACTTTCCATGTCAGATAAATCACTGAAGTTGTATTTATAGCTTCTTGATTTACTTTTAAATCCATTATGTGCGGAGGAAGAAATGTATTTAATATTGTTTTAATTAGTTTTACTGATTTAAAACATGCAAACTAAAGATCAAGGTCAAGTTGTAAACCTTGGATCTAAGAGTTAACATTGTAATGCGTGATTCTAGAATAGGTCAAAGAATTGTATAAATAGATGCTCAATCTATTGTAAAAAAAAGTTGTTCATTGAAGATAGTAGCCACGAAGAGCATCTAGAGACCAGATAAGAGAATTCATGTAGAAGGACAAAAATAGAATCAAATCAATTTAAAGAACAAGAACACATGCTACCGACAAGCAAAGAAAAGGTATTCATCAATCACTTAAGGTGATATTATTATTCTAAGAGCTTTAATGGATCTTTAATCAGCAATTGTAGATTGCATACAGTCAGGTCAACATTTTTACTCATTCTAACAAGTGTAGTACACATAAGAAATCCTTTCAAGAAAGGTGGGCCTAACTGTCCTATTGTAAATCTCATAACTGAGTGCACACTTAAATTAGCATTGCTAAAGCTCTTAACAAAGTAGATATTAACAGGTCTCCACCTTAATACTCCTAATAGGGTAGATCATTAGAACTAATCAAATTGTAAGCCTTAACCGACTCCCTTCCATTCTGCAGATAGTGAAGTTTTGTGGGTGCCATCCCCACTGCAGTGTTTACTTCCTAACAGGAGTTTTCTGCGATACCATGTCTTGTGCTATGTGTTTATCATTTTAATGAATGTTTCTATGAATGTTCCAAACTATTAAAGATTATGAATGAACAATACATGCATAAGAAAGAACAACAGTAATGGTCGGTAATACAGTAATAAATGATTACTAATGATGAATAGTAAAAGGTGTTAAAAATTTTAGAGGTACTGATTCACCCCTCCCCTCTTAGTACTACTTCCCATTAATTCCAACAACTGAATACCAGTGTTCGTATGCTTCTTGCTCAACCAATAAAACATCCAAAAATTCTTGAATTGTGATGCACAATTGTCTGACCATATGATGTGTCAGGTGAATGCATAAATTCTATATGAACAAATATAGCAACTTGTTGAGAGATATAATACTTTTCTTGCACCTCATTTTGTGGTTGTAGAGTGTAGTTATTTGTGAATTCAACAACTGAAACAATGGTATCAAGTGGGAATGTGTCCTTGCACAACTTGAATTGCATGTCCAACCATCAAGCTCTATGTGTATGCCTTGCATACTCATACACAATCTTATCACGAAAAATATCCTTGAACTAATACACTAGAATCTTTTCAATTACTAAATAACATCGTTTAGCCTCCTTTCCATCTTTTAGAGCATATGTGACTGTCTTATATTTTCCAAAATCCACTTTTTTGTTCCCAATTGCATGCGTACTCTCCATATGTTGACAAATTGGCAAATGTTGCAAACCACCACAATCTATGCATGTACCATTCAAGCATGTGAGATTTTAAAATTTTTGACCATCTGCTCTTTCACATAAAATTGTAGTAATTAATTCCCTTGAAGATGTAGGTGGGTCCTTTATGTTACAATCCCGAAAAACATTGTTAGAATGTAAATCTACACATATATGCTTATAAACATCAAAATGGTTAGAAAATTGAATATGTACCCTACAACAACAAGTTGTGTGTGTGTGTCTGATTTATCTTCACATAAAAAGGTTTATCCATTTCAAAATATCTTTGACTAATTTTAAAATGAGGATACGTATGTATATATTTTGCAAAGAATTGTGTCTGAGTTGAATCCAAAAAATGTTTTGGATGTGGAATGCAGATTCGACTACCAATCCTCCTTGTTACAACATCTCATTGAGTGGGAGATACTTTTGTGTTATTCTTCCAAAAGTCTTCAATAATAGATTTTAAAGCTTCAACAATTGATTTATCCTTCAGTGGTAGTCTACTAGAAAATGCCCATAACTCATTGTTATTTGGATCTTCCACTCTTTGACGCCTTTCCACAGCTCTCATTAGAGACTTTCTACTTATTTTCAATGTTTTCTTATCTTTCAAATGAGTTGAGATTTCTTCATTTGAGTTCTTACTATTGGTTATGTAAGTACACGTCGTGTGACATTACTATCTTTGGTGCATGATGTAGAACCCACACTCTCATATGCAGTCATTAGATTCTTTACAATAGATTTTTCACCTCATCCATTGTTCTTAGCCCAAGAATCTTCATGATGGGCCTAAATTTTAGATTTCTCATCATTTGAAAAAATAGTTGACATCTTCCTGTCATATTTAAATTCTCAAAAAATAATCTCTAAATACGGATAGCATATGTTTGACAAGTACGCTTGGGAATCTTGTCAGGCATTTGTTGCAAAATATTAGTATCAATATCAATCAAATATTTTGGCTTTCTGTAAACAATTCTAGGAGGTATTTTCAACTTTTGAGTGGCCTCAACATTACGAACATCAACAACATTATGTGTCAATTATGTACCTTCAACTGAAGATGATGTGCCTTCAAATTGAGATGTGAAAGATGGATCCTCACCAACTTGAGATATTAATGGTGTGCCTTCAACATGACATGATGTTTTTCCTACACCTTCGGATGTAGATAATGGTGTGCCTTCAACATGACACGATGTTGTGCCTACACCTTCAGATGTAGATAATGGTGTGCCTTCAACATGATACAAGGGTGTGTGTCCAACATTGGATGGTGGTGGCTCTTCAACTTGGGAACTCATAGATGATGTGCCCACATCTTCATAATTCAATTGTCTTTTTGCATGCAAGTTTCTCATCCGTTGCCTTTTTGTTTCCAATTCCAATTCTCTCTTACTTTCTATTGATGTTTCATGTTCCTAATCCAAAGGAAAATATTCTTCTATGGTATGCAATTTTTTGTGTTCATGAAGTTGTCTCATTCTTTCCCTTTTCTTCTCTTTGTCTCTTTCATGTTCTTATGGTGTTAGAGTCTTTGCTCGTTTCCTTGGCATGATGATGATTTCTACATATGAATTCATTACAATTTTCAAATTATTATATCAATATATTACAAGAAGTGAAACTTTATAATATCAATCTAAATTATATTAACTCAAAATATAATAGAAATGTATGAGAAATTATAATATAAATATTTTGCAATATGTCAAATTATTTCTTCAACAAATCCATATCATAGAAATTATAAACAAAAAGACTCTTTATTCAAAATTCGCATGTAAAAAATAAAAAACTTACCTCAATGGCTCAATTTTGGTGAAGAATGATTGACTTTCGCACTTTGATGTTGATTTTTGAACAAAAATGTGTTGCAAATTGATAGAATATACCTCTTTGTGATCTTCAACACCATGAAAAGTGAATATTTGTCAAACGGACTATAAAAAAATAGACAGTAATAGTTAAAAGTGGGCCTCTTTCACTAGTTTCTTACCTTTATTACTTTTTTGTGTTCTTAAATAGTGAGTGGGTAACAAGGGAGAGAGAGAGAGAGAGAGAGAGAGAGAGAGAGAGAGAGAGAGA
>MU226230.1:217599-260227 GCA_018584345.1 Thuja plicata
TCTATTTCTCTCATTCCTCCTCTCCATTTCTCCATTTACCCCTTTATCACTCCCTCCCTCTTTTCCTTATCTCCCTCTTCACCACCTTTCTTCGCATATCCCCACATATCTCCCTCTCTCCCTCTCTCTCCCTCTCTTCCCCATCTCCCTACCTCTCTTTCTCTCTCTCTCCCTCTCCCTCTCTATTTTCCTAAATTCTAAACCCTATGCCACAAACCCTAAACTCTCTCTCTCTCTCTCTCTCTCTCTCTCTCAAAAAACTAATCTATCTCAAGGGAATGAGGAAAGAGATCTCACAACCCCTTTGGATAAAAATATTAGAATTCTACTATGTTCCACTCCCTGAAATTGCACACTAATGAAAAGAAAAGGGTTGTTTCTTTATTTAAGAGGCTTTCCGAATTCAAACCCCCATTTTGGTGTTTCCACTTCCATGGATAGCTAAGATATGATGTATAATAAATGATAATTCGATAACAATAAAAACATAGTAGGTAATGGTCAAGACCTATTGATAATATTTAAATTAAATACAAATGAGCAAGTGCAATGTGTGAGATAAATCCTCTTTGAAGCCAAGAAGCTAGAGCTTGGTGGACTAAAGATGAGACTAATCTTGAACACAAGAGAGATGGTGGAGCCAAAAAAGTAATATGACCATAAGACTGTAAAATCTCAAAGGATTTGCAAAGAGGTTGGAAAAGTAATCTAGAAGAAATTTGAATGATCAAGAGAGATGAGAGAGGCATATAAAAATTTGAAAGAGAGGGAAAAATAAGATGAAAATGGATCTTAAAATAACCCAAGAAAACCCTTGATGTAAATGAACTACTATAGGAGGCATTATATTACCAAAAAAAATAGATGTAGTTCTCCAAAAACAACCTTCAGTTTGTAGATTCATGGGATGAAGACATGCTACATGGATGTCTCCATAACATGCATGTGTCTTGAATTAAAAGGTCTACATGTTCAAAATTTTGGACAAAAGGAGATGGACAAGGAAGCCAGTTGAGATGGAGGCTTAGGTGGAAATTTGGTTTTGGCTAAAGTGAAGGCACTCTACATCAAATAATTTCATTAAACCTAAAATTTACATCATTACAATGAGAAATATAGATGAAGAGTTGGTTAATCTCAAACCAAAAAAGGAAAAATATCCTAAATAATATGAAGGAAATTGTTACCTACTACAAAGAATTGGTGAAAAATATATAAATAACTCTCTATATATTTTAATATGAGCTAGAGAAATTAAGAACTAGACACAAAGTGGAAGAATATGTTGCTCAAATTATCTCTCTAGAGTCAAGTGATAGAATCAATAATAAAAGGAAGAAAGATAAAAGGTAAAGCCTTAGTGCAACATGATAGCTTGTACATTCTTGATGAATACAACAATACTATTCTTAAAGAGTTATAATTTGAGGAGAAACTAGACTACCTCAATAAGAAATGGGAGGTCGTTAAAGGCCTAAAGTTGCTTGGTGACCTATACTTGTTTTATGGTATTCATAATGGAAGATAAAACTATTTATTATAAATATATATATATATATATTTAATAGATCATAATTAATTCACATTTGATGTTGCTACCAAAAAATAAATTTACAACAATTACAATAATAACAGACTTACGGTTAGGCAGAAGCCTACAACACAACGGTAAGATGTGAGCCTCTTAATTGGGAGGTCTTGGGTTCAAATCTAATCAACTTAATAATAATAATAATAAATTTAAAAATACATTAGGCTTCGTTCGATTACCTATTAAATAAAATAAAATTATATACTTATGGTCATAAATCATACAAATTGATTGAAAATACAATACTTATATGGAAATCAAGTTGTAGATAATCTTTATACTAGATAAATTGTAAAAATTTACAATATTTTTCTACAAGAAATATGGAAAATATAATCAATTTGGCTACCACTAAAGTCAAATATGAATTTGATACATGATACCACTCTTTTATCTGAAGGGATTTGTGATGCAGGAGCATCCTGGGGTAGTTGGAAATCTTGCATGTTGGAGTGCTTTGAGCTTAGTGTTGGAGAACTCGATTGGTATGGTGTTGTTCGATTGTAGTGTTGGTCAAGGAACTTGATTGCTAAAAGGAGGCTCGGTCACTGAAGAAATCAAAAAAATCCGATGCTCGACATATGTTGTGGCTCAGAAATGTCTATTTTGTTCGAAATCTATTGGATGTTGATGCTTGGCAGTTTGCTGGCAATCGACAGTTTGGCTTTCCGACTGGTGTTCTTACGGATCTGAAAGGCCTTACATCTTGACACATTGCATGTAATCAGTTGTTTTTATGAATAAGATTTAGATTGTTATTAGATCTTGGTTTCCTGTTGTGATTCCATTATGTAGTTGTTTAGCTAGGGGCTTGGACATCTCCTTTGAGGATTCTCCTGCCTTGCACTGTGCCAGGTGGTATTAGAGCTTGAAGTTCCTTAGTGTGTGGACAGATCACCGAAGGTGAGGCATTTTGCACCAAGACCTTGGGTTGGTAAAGTTGGTGATTTGTTGCAGAGGGTTTTCAAAGATCTTGGAAGATGCCTCCAAGAAGATTGGACCCTAGGGCGATTGCAGATCTCTATGATGTTGTAGAGTCTAGGGTTACATATAAATTTAAAGAAGATTTTAGATTTGAGATGGACTTGATGAAGAATGACATGATCATTGAGATCATAAGGGCTATCATTGGTGTACCTCGGAATGTGGGCACTGAGGATGGTTATGAGGAAGCTACTGAAGACTTTGAAGTTGTTGGATCTAGTGGAGAGGATATAATTGACCATGTGGAAAGATCTATGGATGACAAATCTAGTCGGTTGGATAGATCTGGCACTCGGCTGAAGTTGAAGCATAAGATAGATGTTTCTAATTTCTCAGGTAATTTGAATCTTGAAGACCTGATTGGTGAATTGGAAGAATACTTTGAGTTAGAGGATATTGATTATCCACTCAAAGTAAGGTTGGCACAGACTAAGCTAAAAGGATATGTTGCTCTTTGGTGGAAAGAATTGCAAAGAGATAGAGAAGAAGAAGGTAAAACGAAGATCACTAGATGAAGATTGATGGTGACTAAGTTAAAGGATAATTTCATACCTGCTGACTATGAATTTGAGTTATTTAAGAGGTTGCAAAATCTGAAACATAAGGATTTGTCTGTGAAGGATTATACCGAAGAGTTCTATAAGATAACTATGCAGTCTGGACATAGAGAAATTTTGAAGGAGAAGGTAGCTCGGTATGTTAATGGTTTGAGATTCAATATTCAAGATGAGATTGGTATGCTGAAGATTGATTCGATTGAGGATGCTTATCAGTATGATCTGAAGGTAGAAGATAAGTTGAAGGGAAAACATCAAGGTGGATCCAGAGGGAAGGAGAAACATGATCACTCGATCAAGGATAAGCCAACTATTGAAGATGAACCAAAACCTATGGAGCCGAGAAAGAGCACAGGTAAGGTTGTCTTAAAGGGTACCTCTTTTCATTGTGGTGAAGAAGGACATAGAGATTTTGAATGTTCCCAAAAGGATGGTGACCGAAGAGCTGATGTGGTGAATGAGGTTGAAGACTTGGTGAATGAACCTGAACAAGAAGGAGATAGTTTGATGGCTTGGCGAGAACTGTTTGGTAAGAGAGTACTCAAACCTTGCCAAAGGAGTAATATGTTCAGGACTCGTTCTAAGTCTGCTGGTAAAATTTGCAATGTGATTTTAGATGGTGGTAGTACTAATAACCTTGTAGCTGATGAGATGGTTCATAAACTTGGTTTGAAGAGAGTGAAACATCCTTTTCCTTATAGGATTGGTTGGTTGCAAGATGTACATGCTTTGGAAGTGAGGGATAAATATCTTGTTGACTTTTAGATTGGCTAGTATAAGGATCAAGTGTTGTGTGATATTGTGGACATGGTTAGTTGTCACATATTACTTGGTAGACCTTGGTAGTATGATTTTAGGGTTGTGCATGATTGTGTTAAGAATGTGTTTTTTGTTGAGAAGGATGACAGGAAGCTTTCACTGATGCCTTTGCAGAATGAAGAATTTGGTAGGAGGAATGGTGCAGAGCAGCTCCCTCCATTCTTCAAAAAAAATATCCTTCTTAGGTCTTCAAAGGATTCACCCAAGGGCCTTCATGCCTAAGGGTCTTTAAAAACTTTTCAAACATTGCTAATAAGCCAACTTGTAAGGCCTAGTCACCCTTGGTGTCTTTATAAACCTTGGGCTTTGACTATGGTCAATTGGCATTCTTTGTGTTTCGATTAGTCTAGATATGTTCTTATTCTTTTTAATTATGTTTCAAGTCAATAACAATCTCTAGGATCTTAGACTTAGGTCCTATTAGGGAAAAAGTGCACTTTTGCAAGAAATGCAAAAAAGTTGCACAAAGCAAGAAATGTTGTTAAGCAACTTTTACAAAAAGTTGCTAAACATGATGTAATTGCCTCCCAATAGTCACAACCTTCAAAAAGTGGTTGGATCTATTGGGAAAGGTCTTCATAACCTTTTTTAGGTGGGTGGAAGACATGATGATGTAAGTTTGAATTTGGAAATCAATAAAATTCCCTATTTTCCCTAAATTTTGTCTACAAATTGAACGGGCATGGACTGGTACAAATTGAAAGAAGAAAATGAGTGGATAAATTGAAATCTAGGATTAGTTATGGAATATGTGCAATTGGTTTGAAGCTATTTTGAGATCAAAATCAAAATTTATAAGAAAATCTCTCTTGGGTGCACAGAAACCCTTCCTGGATAGGCAGTTTTCAAAGATCATGCCCTAACTTGCCTTTCCACCATGGGAATTACTTGTACCTTAGGTAAATACAATTAGGGTCAATTTAATATAGGATTCCAGAGGCTTGGGAGAAGGGTAATGGATCTACTATTTTTACTTGCAAGCCCTAGGCCAAGTATCTCTATGTGCTTGGTTCAGTCCAGAAAAGAATGAAGTAGAAGAAACACTTGGGGGTGGAAAAACTCAACCTAATGGTGGATTATGGTCTCTAAGGGGTCCCTTTAAACATTCAAAGTAGTTGTTTTCCTGAGGATTTTGAATGGCGAAGACTTCTAGAACAAATCAACCCTTTTATGCCTAATTGGGTCTATTACAACAATAAGCATTCGGTGCCTTCCTTTGTGTTTGGGAGTCTATGCTTTTTGGGTTTGATATAACTATGTAAAGGGTTCTTGGATATAATCTTTTTTTATAGGTCCTTTGGGAATTATTTAAACTAAGTCCTAAAAACTCGCTCAATAGGGCTACAAGCCAGGAAGGTTTAAACGCCAGAATTGCAATCTAAATTCTTAGACTCTTGTAAAGGGTAAAAAATAATTTCTTTTGGAGGTCATTAAATTGTATGGAACCTTTCCATCCCCATTCAAACACTTAGGTTCCTATTTGTGTCAAAATCAAGTAATAGTCACTTCCTATTGAAGTAGACTTAGTATCCTCTAGGAGGATAGTGTATTTGATGATTGTTTGCAGGATCTTTTGAAGGTGTAGAGCACTCTCTTGATCCAATTTGCATGTAGAGAAGACACCTAAGGTCACACCACATAAAATTTTCCTAAATAGAGGAGAGGTCTGCATCAAGTGGTATCAGAGAATCAAAGATACTTAAGGGGAAAATCAAACCAACACCATGGAAGGAGAAGATGATGGAGGGTTGTCAACAAGGATGACCAATGCAGAGATAGTAAGATACCCCAGAGATAAAAGGACAAATCATGATGAACAAAGAGACACTGAGATGCAGTTGATGAGACAACAAATGGAAGAGCTTAGGGAAGAGCTTCGTAGGAAATGTGGTAACTCTAAAGATGTTGAAGAAGGGAGCACAAAGAAGAACCCCTTGAGCAGGAGGAAGATGAATGTCCTGTAAACTAGAGACTACTTATGAAGACTCTAAAATCTATGGAGAGGAGAACCATGGATACTATGCCTGAGTTGCCTACATACAATGGGAAGATGGAGCCAGATGCTACAATGGATTGGGTGGATGCCTTAAATAGTTTCTTTTATTGTGAAGACATCCCTGAAAACCAGAGGGTGAAGATTGCTAAGTCAAAGCTCAAAGGCTCTACACTCACATGCTGGAACTTCACTCAAGATGATAGGGTGAAGAAAGGAAAGAATCCAATCACCACATGGAAGAGAATGGTGTCCCTAATCAGGGAAACTTATGTCCCTAAATATTATGAAGTCCAACTGCATAAGAAAAGGATGAGTCTAAGAAGAAAAGAGATGGACATCTCAACCTACACTGAAGAATTTTAGAAATTGGTGATGAAATCCAAGCTTGTTGAACCAGAATGTGTAAATCTTGCTAGATACATGCAAGGACTAAGAATTTCAATTAAATATGAGCTTACAAACCCTACCATAGTAAACCAGTGCTATCAATTGGAACTAAAGGTAGAAGAGAAGTTCAGAAGAAGAAACGAACAAAGTGGTAGAGGAAAAGGTAAGATTGATAGAGGAAGAGGAAACTTTGGAGGAAGAGGACAAAGTAATAGGCCACAAGGATAATCCAATAAAGAGAACACCCAAGGAGAAATCAGTTCAAGGGGTGGATACAAAGGAATAAGAGGAAATGGTAGGGGTAGAAATGGAGGAATAAATAATGAACAAATCAAGTTCTATAATTGCAATCAAACAGGCCACTACACCAATAGGTGTCTAGACAGAAATAGATAGAATAACCAAGGTGAAAGGAGGGCCAACCTAGTGCAAGAAGATGATGTTGATAGTGTGAGAGATTGTACTGGAGAAGAAGGAGTATGCCTCATGATGAAGAGGACCTTGATCCAAGCACCTATGCCAGTGGAGCCTCCTCAAAGAAAAAATCTCTTTAGAACCAACTGCAAAAGCCATGGAAAGGTATGCAAGTTACTTATTGATTCTAGTTCTACTAAAAATCTTGTATCTAGGGAGATGGTAGATAGATTAAAATTGGAGAAAGTACCCCACCCAAATCCCTCCCATGTTTCTTGGTTGACAAAAGGACAACAAACCCTTATAAATTAACAAGCTTGGGTAGATTTTTCCATCAAAGACTATAAGGATAGAGTCCTTTGTGATGTTGTATATATGGATGTTTGACACCTTTTGTTAGGATGTCCATGGAAGTATGATCTTCAAGCCAAACATGATCGAGTCACAAACAAGTATCTAATCAATCAAGGTGGTCATAAATACAATCTTCTCCCTCTTCCTAATCCTCAACAAGAAAAACCAAAAGAAAAATTAGTTATGCTTGTAGGAGAACAAGAAATGATCAGAACCATTCAAGATTCAGAGGTAGGATATGCCCTAGTCCTTAAACCAAAGGAGAAAATAGTACACAAAGAGGTACCTCAGCAAGTAGACAATCTACTACAGAAGTATAAGGGGATAGTGTCAGGAGACACACCAGATGAACTCCCACCATTGAGGGGCATATGTCATCAGATAGATTTCATTCTAGATGCTTCCCTACCCAATAAAGCTGCATATAAACTCACCCCTGATCAGAATGCAGAGGTCACTAAACAAATTAGTGAATTGTTGACCAAAGGACTCATACAAAAGAGTCTTAGCCCTTGTGCAGTCCCAAGTGTTTTGGCCCCTAAGAAGGAAGGTAAATGGAGACTATGCACTGACTCTAGGGAAATAAACAAAATAACAATCAGATATAGATTCCCTACACCAAGAATAGAGGATCTATTAGACCAACTTGGAGGAGCATGTTATTTTTCTAAGATAGACCTCAAATCAGGATATCATCAAATAAGGATAAGGCCTGGAGATGAGTGGAAAACTACATTTAAAACCACTGATGGATTATATGAATAGCTTGTGATGCCATTTGGTCTTAGTAATGCTCCTAGCACTTTCATGAGGGTAATGAATGAAGTGCTTCATGATTTCATAGGCAAGTTTGTAGTGGTCTACTTGGATGACATTTTAATCTTTAGTGACACTAAAGAAGAACATATGAGACACTTGGAACTAGTCCTCCAAACACTACATGAGAATAAATTGTCTATCAACCTAGAAAAATGTGCATTCATGCAACAAGAGTTGACATTATTGGGTTTTGTCATCTCAAAAGGCACCTTGAAAATGGATCCTGAAAAGGTGGAGGCTATCCTTAGTTGGCCAACACCAAAGACACCAGGAGAAGTCAAGAGTTTTCATGGATTGGCTACCTTTTATAGGATGTTTGTCAAACATTTCAGTCACATTTGTGTACCTTTACTTGACACCATCAAGGGTGGTAGGAAAACAAAATTCTAGTGGACAAACCAAGCAGATGAAGCTTTTGAGTATTTGAAGGGGAGAGTAGCATAATATCCCATTTTGGCACTACCTACCTTCAACAAAAATTTCACAGTGGAAACAGATGCTAGTAATCTAGCCATAGGTGCAGTCCTTAGCCAAGATGGAAGACCAGTATAGTATAAAAAAAGTATAGTACATATGACTTGGAACTTTATGCTATGGTTCAAGCCCTCAAGAAATGGAGGCACTACTTGCTACTAAAGGAATTTATTGTTTTTACAGATAATCATGGATTAAGTTTTCTTAATAGTCAAGACAAGTTAAGTTGCAGGCACATGAAATGGGTTGAACAACTACAAGCATTCACATTCTCTATAAAGCATAAGAAATGAACCTCAAACAAAGTTGCAGATGCTCGTAGTAGAAGAGTGATTTTGGTTGAAGAAGTACAGGTCCAAAGCATGGGAATTCATGCCCTCAAGCACCTATACAAGGTGATTCAGACTTTGGTGATATCTACAAGGTTTTCTCTACTCTCTCAGATGCATATAACACTACTTATTCATAATATTTATTATAGAATGGTCTTTTGTTCAAGGGGGGTCAACTCTGTATTCCTAAATGCTCCATGAGAGAAAATATGATCAGAGAGAAGCATTGTAGCACACTAGGGGGTCATTTTTGGATTGATAAGACACTTGAACTCATAAGGAGAAACTATCATTGGCCTAAACTCCCCACTGATGTGAAACTTGCACAATCTTCCAAAGGGCTAAAGGAGTTAGGACCAATCAAGGTCTCTATAAACCACTCTAAATTCCAACAAATCCATGGGACAGTGTGAGTATGTACTTTTTCTAAGGACTTCCAATAACTAAATAGGGATTTGATAGCATCTTTGTTATAGTTGATAGATTTAGCAAAATGGCTCACTTTGTTCCTTGTAAAGTTTCTAATGATGCTTCTCATATTTCTAACTTGTTCTTTAAGGAGGTGGTCAGGATTCATGGATTTCCATCATCCATTATCTCGGACAGAGATGTGAAATTCCAAGGGCATTTCTGGAGAACCATTTGGAAAAAGTTGGGGACAAACTTGTCATTCAGTTTTTCATACCATCCACAAACAGATGGGAAAACTAAAGTTGTAAGAAGTTCCTTAGGAAACCTTCTAAGGTGTCTAACAAGACAATATGGACAAAATTGGGATTCTATCCTTCCTCAATTAAAATTTTATTTCAATGATTCAGTAAAAAGGTCAACAGGAAAGACACCATTCCAAGTGAACTATGGAATACATCCATGAGGAGTTATGGAGTTAAGAGACTTACCAAGTGACTTCAAATTCAGTGCACAAGGTGAAGAGATGTCTGCATGGATCAAACAGATTCATGATCAAGTAAGAGATACATTGAATCAGAATACTACTAAGTACAAGGAACAGGAAGATAAAAAGAAGAGGCATGTGAATTTCAAAGAAGGAGATCAAGCATGGGCATACTTGAACAAGGAAAGGCTACCTAGGGGGAACACTAAGTTGCAGATGAGAAATATTGGTCCCCAGGTCATTTATACTTCATAAATTTGGAGACAATGCTTATGAAATTTCTTTACCCCCAACTATTTATATTTCCCCTATCTTTAACATTTGTGATCTTACTCCTTTTAAAGGTGATGCAGGATCTAATAATTCTTTGTAGGATACTAAAGATACACAGTCTGAATGGATCAAGGATTTGCCACCTAGCCAACCACTTTAGTTGGAAAATATTCTTGACTCCAAATTGTCAAGCAAACCGGGAAGAAGACCTACAAAGACTACTTGGTTAAATGGAAGGCTCTACCTGACATTGATGCCACATGGATGAGTAAAGAGTGTATTAACAAGCATGGAACTTTTGTTCAATAATTGCTCTCAAGTGGAACTTGAGTTTTCAAAACAAGGGAGTATGGTGTAGGAGCACCTCCCTCCATTATTCAAAAAAAATATCCATCTAAGGTCTTCAAAGGATTCACCCAAGGGCCTCCATGCCTAAGGGTCTTTAACAAATTTTCAAATATTGCTAATAAGCCAACTTGTAAGGCCTAGTCACCCTTGGTGTCTTTATAAACATTGGGCTTTGACTATGGTCAATTGGCATGCTTTGTGTTTAGATTAGTCTAGATATGTTCTTAGGATTTTTAATTATGTTTCAAGTCAATAACGATCTCTAGGGTCTTATTCCTAGGTCCTATTAGGGAAAAAGTGCACTTTTGCAAGAAATGCAAAAAAGTTGCACAAAGCAAGAAATGTTGTTAAGCAACTTTTACAAAAAGTTGCTAAACATTATGTAAATGCCTCCTAATGGTCACAACCTTCAAAAAGTGGTTGGATCTATTGGGAAAGGTCTTCATAATCCTTTTCAGGCAGGTGGAAGACATGATGTAAGTTTGAATTTGGGAATCAATAAAATTCTCTATTTTCCCTAAATTTTGTCTGCAAATTGAATGGGTACGGATTGGTGTGGATTGAAAGAAGAAAATGAGTGGATGAATTGAAATCTAGGATGAGTTAAGGAATATATGGAATTTGTTTGAAGTGGTTTTAAGATCATAATCAAAAGTTATAAGAAAATCTCTCTTGGGTGCACAGAAACCCTTCCTGGATAGGCAATTTTCAGAGATCATGCCCTAACTTGCCTTTCCACTGTGGGAATTCCTTGTCCCTCAGGGAATTGCAAGTATGGTCAATTTAATATATGATTCTAGAGGCTTGGGAGAAGGGAAATGGATCTACTATTTTTACTTGCAAGCCCTAGGCCAAGCATTTCTATGTGCTTGGTTTAGTCCAGAAAAGAATGAAGTAGAAGCAACACTTTGGGGGTGGAAAAAATCAACCTAATGGTTTATTATGGTCTCTAAGGGGTCCCTTTAAATATTCCAAGTGATGGATTTCCTGAGGAGTTCGACTAGTGAAGACTTCTAGAACAAATAAACCCTTTTAGGCCTAATTAGGTCTATTACAACAGTAAGCATTCGATACCTTCCTTTGTGTTTGGGAGTCTATTCTTTTGGGGTTTGATATAACTATGTAAAGGGTGTCTGGATATAATCTTTGTTTGGTACATCATTTGGGAATTATTTAAACTAATTCCTAAAAACTCGCTCAATAGGGCTACAAGCCAGGAAGGCTTAAAAGCCAGAATTGCAATCTAAATTCTTAGATTATTGTAAAAGGTAACAAATCATTTCTTTTGGAGGTAATTTAATTGTATGGAACCTTTCCATCCCCATTCAAACACTAAGGTTCCTATTTGTGTCAAAATCAAGTAATAGTCACTTCCTATTGAAGTAGACTTAGTATCCTCTAGGAGGATAGTGTATTTGATGATTGTTTGCAGGATCTTTTGAAGGTGTAGAGCACTCTCTTCATCCAATTTGGATGTAGAGAAGACACCTAAGGTCACACCACATCAAATTTTCCTATATAGAGGAGAGTTCTGCATCAAGTGGTATCAGAGCTTTGGGAGCCGAGTTGAGTTGAAGGATTCTGAAAGGGTTCGAGATCAGTATGGAGAAAATACCTATGGATGGTCAAGGGAAGACTTGAGAAGGCAAAGAAAGCAGAAGTGGATACAAGGTAAGAGTTTTGAAGACTTAGAGGACATGTATGTGAAGAACCAATTCAGGATTTATGCTTTGAATCCCGTAAAATATTCTTCCAGTCGTTAAGAAAATATTTTTTGCACCTGGGGTGTCTGATGCAGCAGCATCCTAGGGTAGTTGGCAATCATGCATGTTGGAGTGCTTTGACCATAGTGTTGGAGAACTTGGTTGGTATGGTGCTGCTTGGTTGTAGTGTTGGCCGAAGAACTCGGTCATTGAAAGGAGGCTCGGTCGCTAAAGAACTCGACGGACTCTGGTGCTCGGCATATGTTATGGCTCAGCGATGTCTGGCTTGCTCGACATGTGTTGGTTGCTGATGCTCGATAGTATGCTGACACTCGACAGTTTGGCTTGTCGATTGGTGTTCTTGCGAATCTAAAAGGCCTTACAGCCTGGCACATTGCATGTAATCAATTGTTTTTATGAATTAGATTCAGATTGTTGTCAGACCTTGGTTTTATGTTGTGATTCCATTGTGTGGTTGTTTAACTGGGGGCTTGGACATCTCCTTTGGGAATTCTCCTGCCTTGCACTGCGTCAATTTGATCCTTCAATGAGGGATCTATATAGTACTCATCTGTCAACCTTTATATATTCATATTCTCAAATTTATATGCCTAAATAATGATTGTTCGTGGTTATTTTTGGTTAGGCTTTATGTTGGTTTGTTCAAAGATGATCTCTTGATCCCACCTCTACAATCTTATAAATTTGTGAAGAGTGTCAAAAATTGTGTATTGGTCTCTATCTTAGGCAAGGTACATGAAAATATCTTCTCATATCAGGTGTGAGTAATATCTTCCATGTCACATCAAGCCAAAAGAAGTATATTATGTCAAAAAGGGCTTAAAAGGTGTCAAGGAGGGTCCCATATGAACAACAATTACATAAAGCAACTGGAATTTCAGGAACAGTATACTACCTAAAATGAGAGATATCAAAAAGTGTCTCAAATTCATTATGTCAAAATTAGATTGCTTTTGCAACTCGATAGAGATGTATGACCTCATCCATTAAGGTTTTGATGGCCTTGCATTCAACAAGACCTCATCCTTGGTAAGCTTATTCAAGACCATTAAACTTTACCAACATATAGACACTTATTTGAAAGGTAATTTTGAATAGATAACCATCACTAAATAATTTCTTGATCACAAGGTCAATTTTCATAATCAAACCCTAGCTCTATATTTAAAAAAGGCTTATGCTCATACATCTTTTATTGAGAAAGATTAAGAACGACAACGACTAATCTCCATGCAAAATGCACCAAAGACCCGAAAAAAAAAAAAAAGTCAAATCTATTTTTTTTAGATTCGCAAAAACACACTCTTTTTTTTGCAATTTTTGTGTGGTTTTCCACCACAAAATATGCAAATCGTGAAGAACAAATGTTGAAAATTTTACAAAATTCCATTGTATTTTCCGTTTTTTGAAATTTGGTCAACAGTGCCGCATCTATTGAGAATAGTCGCATCCATTGAGAATAGCCGCATTCATTGAGAACTTATATTATATTTATAAATATATTTGTATATTTAAAAAATTATTAAATAAATTATATTTAATAAATGAAAAATGAAAAATTGTGTTTTACTATATAAAGACAGGGACAACAAAAACAACATGACTAAATACATATAATTAAGGTTTGTATTTTATAATCTTGAACATATTCACAAATACTTGGCATGACATTTAGTAATATAAACCTGAATTTAAAAGTATCTGTCATAATTAAAAAAAACATGAATTATTGGAAAATGCCAAAGACGGGAGGTTACATGACAGGAACTTAGGGTGCCCTTTACCAACATTACTTTCAAATCGACAGGAAACAGAGGTATTTTAACTTATTAAGCAAACGGCACCCACACAATCCCCCATTTGTAATATAAAAATCGTGATAAGTGTGTATCTTTATTTCTAGTTTATAAAACGCTCCCATTTCAATAGTGCGGTTTGGGAGCTGGAAAGCAGCGAGCGCTACATTAACAAGTGAGGCGCCAAACAATTTCACTGTACACATATACCCAAAAGCGGTTAATAAGGAAAAGCTTCAATAATAGACTGCAATGCCGGTATGGCAATAACATTGAAACGAGGAAATCCTCCTTCCTTCAACAGATTCTTCCACTCTTCCTCAGTTCTCTCTTTCCCGCCAGAACTATGAGCAATCATTACCAGATCAAACACAATACCCATACTAGGATCAAGCGCCGTCTTTTCTCTGGCGTTCAGAACCGTATCCAGAATTATCACTTTCCCTGTCTCTGGAATCGCCTTTCTGCATTGCTTCAGAATTTTCACGCAGTCCTCGTCCGACCAATCATGCATTATCCACTGCAATAAAACAACAAAAACCCCATTAAGGAACCTAAAACCCCTCGACATTAGAAAAAAAAGCCGAGCACCAGATTCGATCCACCGACCTTCATGAACACAGCGTCTGCGGATGGCACTTCTTTGAACATGTCTCCTCCCACATGCTTTACCCCTGCAAGAAAAAAAAAAGACATTTTGAGTCCATGAAAAAAAAAATAGACATTTTTAGGCCATGAAAGAAAAACAGAGTCCATTTAAGGCCACCCGTTTTGCTGTATAAAAAAATGATGTATACCTGGGGATTTTGGAGCCGTAGCAATGACGTGGGGGAGATCGTAGTTGATGCCCTTTATATTTGGATAGGTTTTCACGATCTCTGCAACTGTTGTTCCAGTTCCACCCCCGACATCTACCAAGGAATTCAATCCCCAAAACCCCTCGTATTTAGACAAAATGGCCTGTATAACGATGTTGGCGTTACAGGCCATGGCTTGGTTGAACAGGTCGTTGTACTCAGGGTCCGCCGCCGCGTAGTCCCAAATATGGAGGCCGTGAGCCTTCTCGAAAGCCACGCCGCCATTGAGGACGCACTGGTTAAAATGGTGCCACGGCGCCACGCTCCTCACGTCGTTCTGCATGAGTAGCATGGCAGTCATCGTGAGCGACGGCGCCGCCGCGCAGTCTTTCACGAACCATTTTGAAGCCGGCGTTAGCCCGTATTTTAATTCCGCGCCCACTTCGGCCCTGAAAAAATTCTTGGCGACGAGGAAGCGCAGGATTCTGAAGAGGCAATTGACGTCGGGCTTTGGGCTGGGAAGCTCCGCCGCAATTTGGGAGAGGGAAAGCGTTGCTTTGGGGCCGTGGCGCGCAATGATGTCTGGGATTCCCAGCAAAACGGCGGATTTCACTGCCAAAGAGTCGACAAACGCAAATGTGTATTTCCAAGCTTCTGCTTGTCCGGCGAGTTGTTCTTCCTCGCTCTCGAACATGGTATCACAGATTTTGCCATTCTGAGCTGCTGGACCATTCATATTTCCAACTTTCGAAAAACCTCTTAATCACAGATGTGCATACCATAAAGGCCCAAGGATTACAATATATATAGCCATTTGAGTTACCTTAATGACGGCCGGCCGGCGTTGGAATCAACGTCAAAAATTTTATATTTATTATAGATGTATTTTAGCATTTAAAATTTTGGATTTAGCCGGGTTTCTCATCTACCCCATCGCCCATGCTGTAAGCATTATTGTCATTATAATAACATCTAGCAATGTACCCTTATCGGGACTTTTCTTCCGCTTATAAATGTGTTGAAATCATTTATTTTCCCTTGGTCCAATCCACTGTCGATTATTTTATCCTCTCTTTTTGTCACTTATGTGTATATATTATACTCATGGGTATATAATATGAATGTTCCATTAAAAACGTGAAATTTATCATCTATTTATTTTAAAAATGAGTCGTTATAATTAAAAGCATTAATACAACCTACGTTGGTTAACTAATAAACCATAATTCAGATTTAAAAATTCAACAAGCTTATTAAAAATATATATATTTAATAAAATATTGATTCTATATCTATATTTCTATATATAAAATTATCATTGTCAATATCAAAGTTTATATCTTAAAGAGATGTATAAATACGAAATTATAAAATTTCTAAGAGGAGCCTTGTGTTCTAATTATTGGATTCAGTTTAGTAAAGTTATAGTCATCTATTGGTACACTTAAATCACTTAAATGTTAGAAACAAAATTAGTAATTAAACCAATTGCTCAACTTTATTGGATCTAAATATATACAATTATTGAATCTAAATACGTACTGGAGCATTTGTACATATAAGTATTGGATCAATTTTATAAATTTTGTATAGTCAAAACAAATAATGAATAAGATAACAAGAAATATGTATAGGAGGTTCACTCAAAGTATTCATCACATATTTCTAAACGCTTGTATTATGGATAAAATATTTGTAATAAAACAAATCATGCCTTTAAAATACGAAGTATGAAACTGGACGTGGCATTTGTAGTCATTGAAAAAACGCAACAAACATGTCAAATTAAAAGCAGAGGAATGCCCACATAAGATATATGTAATAAGAACGTCATAAAAATAAAGATTATGAATAATAATGAAATCTATTAATAATGAAAACGTCCACGAGATACATGGTGAGATAAAGAAAGGGCACAGTGATGTCGTGAGTGCGTTTGGTAAAAGGATGAGAGAGTGAACACGTGTCAAACGCTCACCGTGGGCGAACTCTCAATCTTCTAGAGAGTTTTTTTATAAATCGGCCCCTCCACAACAACGAAGAATCTAACTCGCACACGATTGGACGTTTAGAAATGAAATGCATTCTTGACCAGAGGACAACCTACTTTACTCTTTTACCACCAAACCACAAACTAGTACTCATCCACGTCATCCTGCCGTCATCAAATCGAAGTAATGAAGAAATGAAATTGCTCCTCTTTACTATTGACATTATAACCCTTCATTCTAGAAAAGTGGCCTTGTGGTCAATTTTCATTACAAGGGCCATGCGTATCAATAGTTATACTCTGGATTCTTCCACTTGGAATTATTGAGAAATTATGAAAGTACGTAGAGGACTTGGCTTATGTTCTTGGTGTCTTTTTCTATTCTTTTAGTGGAAGAAGTCTAATTATCATTTATGTTTCAATTGTCTTGGCTTATGTTCTCTGGTGTATTTTTCTATTTTTTTAGTGGAAGGGGTCTAATTATCATTTATGTTTCAATTCTCATTTTCTGATTAAATTATCGTTTATGTTTCAATTGTCTTGGCTTATGTTCTCTGGTGTCTTTTTCTATTCTTTTAGTGGAAGGGATCTAATTATCATTTATGTTTCAATTCTCATTTTCTGATCAAATTATCATTTATGTTTCAATTGTCTTTCTTGACTCCAATTATCATCCATGGTCTAATTGACTTTCTGTTTTCCTCAAAGGAAGGGGCCATGTTATCATCCATGTTTCATTTATTGGATTTCTCTATCCTTAGACGAAGGGCCCACTTTCGTCCAAGTTCTAATTGCTCTTCATGGGATTTGGCTATTAAAGTCCACTAAAAGAATCATCTAGTGGATCAATAGTCGTGTATTGGTAGAACAAGGAAAAAAGTTACTAACTAGAACAATTACACAACTTTATTAGTACCAATGGTGTATGATTATTTGTGCATTTGTACATAATACTTGGATCAATTTGTGAATTTAGTGATGGTCAAATCAAACGATGAATGGGAAAACAAAAAATATGTATGGGATGTCAACTCAAAATGATTAGTTTTTTACCCTTGAGTGCATAATGAATCACTCAATATTCGTCATGACTACCCAAAAGCCAAAACAATACTAGAAGCACTTAAGTCTCATAAAAAGACAACAATAAAAAATCATCAAAATCTGATGTATTGTTTAAGAACTTAAGATGCAGAACGTTGATTGTAATGGCTAACCATGCCCTTTCCCTAGTGAACACTCTAAACAATAGTATATGTAGGTTTTTTAAACTATTTGGTTTTATGAATGTTATTTTAAAATATTCATTCATTTATGAATACTACTTTAAATAGAATAACTTTTAAGTTTAATGAGATGAAAAATTAGGTAGGTTTAAAATTGTGAGGAAACAAGTTCTTTGCACACATTGTCTTGAGGTTGTTTTTTAAATTGGTGGTTAAATTGTGTTAGGAGTCAATTTATTAAAGAAAATATGTACAAAAGTAATTTAAAATGATAAAATGTACTGTGAAATGGTAATTTGTAAGAATGTTAAGATAAAATGTTGTGTGCTTTTGAATTTAGTTATGTTTAGTTTATATTTTTTATTATTATTTGTAAATTGAGTGAATTAGAATTTGATATAAAAGATAAAGAAATGTTTTTTTTTTAAATATTATATCTAGAAAATTTATGTAAGATTTGATAGTAGAGATAATTATAAAGTGTTTGCACAATCTAATGGTAGACATATTTGAGATTGTGAATTCGATTAATCTTCTATAAATTGAAGAACTTATGTAAGGTTTAATATTATTTAAGCTAGAGAAAGCATGTTGTAAGAAAGCCCAAGTCATATTGAATAGAAATAATGAAATAAGGCTAATAATTAGTTCAATCTTTGTAAAGTGTATTATAGATATAGTTATTGTAGGATAATTTAAGTTAAATTATCCCTTCTTGTAGGAAATTTAGACTCCTTCATCAAAGATTCCAACCATTTTGTCCAATTTATTAAGGACACTAGATGTGATGATAATGACATCTTGGTTAGCTTTGATGTTGTTTCCCTCTTCACCAAGGTTCACATTCCTAATGCAATCGAGATTGTCAAGTGTATGGTTAATGTCGAGGTTGCCTCTCTAGTGGAGTTGTGCTTATGATCCACTTTGTTTTCCTTCCAAGGTATCATTTATGAGCAGGTTGGTGGTGTATACATGGCTTCCCTTCTTTCACCTGTGGTCACAAAATTGTATAATAGTTTGAGGAAATTGCCTTAGATTTTTCCCCCTTAAACCGAAGTAGTGAAAGTGATACATCAATGAAACCAACGTCTGTTGGCCTCATCATTTGGATAGGCTAGAAGAGTTTCATGCTCACCTTAACAATTTAGTTTATTGCATCACCTTCACCAAAGAGATTGAATCTGAAACCTTTTACTATTTCTTGATGTCTTGATCCTCAAAAAACTTAACGGTTCCCTTGGTCATCGGGTGTTTCACAAATCCACCCACACTGACCTTTATCTTCACACTTCCTCTCACCACCACCCTAGACAAAATTTTGGTATCCTTAAAAGCATTTCTTTGAGAGCTTATCAAATTTGTGAAGAAGATAACTTAGACCAAGAGCTCACCCATCTTTGTCAACTTTTCAATTTTAATGCTTATTCAGACAAGAAAATCTCTAGAGCTTTCCACCAAGACAAATCCTTCTTTATCTCCATCTCCAATCCCCCTCCCTCTCTCCATGAAGCTTCCCTAATCATTGTTGTACCCTATGTAGCTATTACTCCCACAAGATCTCTAAGATTCTAGTTAGAAGTTTATGTTTCCTTCAAGCCCTTGTCTGCCTTAAGGAATTATATTCTCCCTCTTAAAGACTCCAAGTTCATCTTTAAGAGTTTATGGTCTATAAAGTTCTATTTTCTTGTGGTAAGGGTGATGCATGTTAGTGTTCCTAATCTTTTGGTCGTGCAAGAGTTTGTTGGATTATACAAGAAGTGGAAAGCCGCTCAGACGCCTCCAACACAACATAGATCCTCCGCAAAATCCAGAGACACCCCATCTTGAAGATCTGGAAATAAATTTAGTTTTTTCTCGATAAGAAAGGGAAGGAGGGTAGTTCTATAGGCGGTCAAGGGTTTTATAAATTTAAACTCTGGCTTTACTATAGTAAGTTCAAAAGTTATTTTTTGAAAAACTCTAGTTATCTTTTTGTAAAAACTATTAATGCTCAATTTTGAGAAGAGAAAAGGGTTGGATATTTTGATACAGATATTGATAAGTTCTCCACATGTCTCTTTCCCATTTTATGTCTTTAACTTTGTCTTCTCTATTTGGTAAGTTCCCCAAGCATATGCACAACAAAGCCTCAATTTGCATCATTGTGGACATATCCTCAATTTTCAAATGTTTGTTTTCTTTAACTTTTGCAATTTCTTCCTTCAATTTTATAAGGGCAGAGCCTCCATCTTTATTAATGATTCTATTTTGATCGAGATATAGAACATGATTTCACTAGAGTTCATCTGTGAGAGATCTACTCAATCCTTGCAGCTCATTACTGAATTTAACATACTCAACTTTCTCCTATTTTAGGATAGAATTATGCCATGTGGATGAATCTATGGAAAGGTAAGTGCTGAGAGGGGAGGGGTGAATCAACACTTAATTGGAAAGCCACTCAGACGCCTCCAACACAACATAGATCCTCCGCAAAATCCAGAAACGCCCCATCTTGAAGATCTGGAAATAAATTTAGTTTTTTCTCGATAAGAAAGGGAAGGAGGGTAGTTCTATAGGCGGTCAAGGGTTTTATAAATTTAAACTCTGGCTTTACTATAGTAAGTTCAAAAGTTATTTTTTGAAAAACTCTAGTTATCTTTTTGTAAAAACTATTAATGCTCAATTTTGAGAAGAGAAAAGGGTTGGATATTTTGATACAGATATTGATAAGTTCTCCACATGTCTCTTTCCCATTTTATGTCTTTAACTTTGTCTTCTCTATTTGGTAAGTTCCCCAAGCATATGCACAACAAAGCCTCAATTTGCATCATTGTGGACATATCCTCAATTTTCAAATGTTTGTTTTCTTTAACTTTTGCAATTTCTTCCTTCAATTTTATAAGGGCAAAGTCTCCATCTTTATTAATGATTCTATTTTGATCAAGATACAGAACATGATTTCACCAGAGTTCATCTGTGAGAGATCTACTCAATCCTTGCAGCTCATTACTGAATTTAACATACTCAACTTTCCCCTATTTTAGGATAGAATTATGCCATGTTGGATGAATCTATGGAAAGGTAAGTGCTGAGAGGGGAGGGGTGAATCAGCACTTAAAAACTTTTAACGACTATTCTTTACTCTTCACCGAACTGAATATCATTCATAAAAAAATTGAAAAGCATACATAAAGTAAATCAGAAAACCATGAAACATAACTCCATGATTTTTGGTCACGTAGAAATCCTCTGTTAGAGGAAAAAAAATGTGATAGGGATGACACCCACAATCCTTCACTACTGTAGTATAAAGGTTTCTTGGTTAGAGATACAATGTTAGCTACTTTTGATAGCTTACCTTGTTAGGAGTAAAAAAAGACTTATGCAATCTACCTTGTTAAAGGATTTTACAATCTCTCATCTAAGAGATGTACCCAGTTAGAGGATTTACAAAATAAGGTCTGTTAGGACCTACCCACTAAATGGGATTTCTACTCTTCTATTAACTATAAAACTTATTACAAAAAATTTTGTGAGTATACATCAAACATAATGTATTTTAGAGTCTTTATGCTCTGAGAGTGCATTACCTCATTCTACACTCGGTAACTTATCTGTTCTGCACCCTAAAAATTTTGCATTCTAACTTATTTAGCTTTTTCGCTGTAACTGTTTTTGTCTCTGTGATTTTCACCATCATTTTTCATCTTCATTTCTATTCCTTTTATATGTTCTTAAGGTAGTTAACCTATTTTAGATCCTTCTCCTTTTGCGATGGAGTTGAAGCGGTGCAAGGTTGGTTTCATTCCCAATGCATTTATTATGCTTATCTTTCATTCATTGAGTTGCCTCCTAAGCATGTGCAATCATGTTTTTGCAATCCCAATACTCTACCTAACTTTTACCTTAAAATTTGTAAAAGCTTTCCCGCTCAGCGTCCAGGTTCAATGTATCAAATTTGAATTGTTATGTTTTCTCTGGTATACTTGATAATGTGCTCTGATCTTTCTTGGTGACATAATGTCTGCTCAGTGACTAACTCTTCTTGGTAGCTCGGTGACTAATGTTGATCGGTAACTGTCACTTCTCGGTGACTTACTGTTCTTTTCTCAACTTGGTGCTTGTCACTATTTGGTGCTCGAGGTCTGTGACACTTTGTTTTACTGACTGTTTTCCTTAGTGTAATTTATCTTTTATTGACTATCTCCTATGTCTATCATGACTGACAAAACTAATGACAACACAAAAACTCGGGTAGGAGTAACACACCATTCAATATTCTTTTTCCAAGCATACAACATGGTATCATCTATGTTCTTGGAACTCTTCTCAATAAGGGAATTCACAACTCTGAATTTTTGAACTTCATCAATCTTTTTTACTACACTTTCCCACTTTACTAAGTTTCTTTCTCCTACACTGATATCTGGGTTTCTAATTCAGAAGTGGTAGCCATTAGATCAATATAAACTTCTTGAGTAGCAACAACATACTTCTTTCTGTGTTGTAATATGTTATCCAACCAATTTCCCATGATTTTTTTCCCTTTGTGTACTTTGTCCAGGAATTTTTGTTCATCTGGTGACCTAGGATTGAATGCCAGAGATGTTTGGGCAAGCGGTTGAGGGTTAGGGCCCCTCATAGCTTCTATGTACTCCCTCATAACCTAAAACTGTGACTTTAACTCTCTTTTTCCTTTTCATCTTTCCAAGAATGATTTATCACTCTTTCTATAGATTCCAACAAGAGGTGATTATATGCCCCTCTATTTGCATCACCCAGGTTGACCTTCTCTATGAAAAAATCTTTGACCTTAGGTTGATCAGCTTCTTCCTCTATTCTAGGTCTTTCTACCTCTGCAACTCATGTATCTATGTCTGGTTCTAATGACATCCTGGCATTAGTCTTCAATTTTCTGGGCTTAGGAGTCATACCCAAACATTTTCTAAACATATCATCTAGGGGAAGTGATACATGAACCACCTTTCTTTTCTTTCTCACTGCTACCTCCAGCCATTTTGGAGTGGAATCAGGTGTTTCTATGGTGACATAGGGTTTAATTGGCATTGAATGTACCATATCTAATTTCTTAAAACAATATGGCGCCTCTTCCAAGTCAACAATATTAATTAGCCGGGAATCCATGTCCAAATTGGAGAGGTTGACATCTTGATCAACCATCTTCTTATTTGATTCTTTACTTGAATCTAGATCAATGATCACTTATCTATCTCGTGGCCCTGCTTCCTTGCACTTTGACCTTGATCTAGTGACCCTAACAAAGGCAAGAGATGGTAAGAGATCACTAAGTTCTTTGACGCCTAGAAATTTATCAATTTTAATCTTAGGAATACCTGCATCACAAATTTTAACATTTTCATTAGAACTATAGGTATGAACTTAAGGTTTTCCAGAAATCCTAGTAGATTTCTTCTTAGTTTCTTTCCTAGTTTTCTTATCTGGCCCTTTCTCAAGAATACCCCTTTTTCTAACTTTACATTCTTTAATCCATTTCTTTTTTCTCCTAGTCACTAGGAGTGATTTTAATTCTACATCCTCTGTCTCTGTCAAGGCCCAATCAATTTCTGAAAATGGCAGAGTTTTCACTTCTTCGTATAGAGGATCTACCATAGAATCATTGTCATCTTCAATACCTTCAATATGCATCTTCTGGCCCAAGATGACAATTTGTTGTAGAGAAAATATTCTCTACAGCGTCTTCAGAACCTCATTTTCATCATTGCAGTCTTCCCGGTAGTCTTGAAGGTGAGGTAATTGTAAGAAATGTGATTTCATCATCAAATAATTTCTGGCAAAGCTTTTTTTGTCGAAGTTTGGTATTTCTTTATAGAATTAAAAATTGAACTTCAACAAGTATGTTTCCAAATTAAGGGCATCAGAGACAATTTTGCATTCACACTCACCAAGCTCAATTGGGAAACTTTTACCTAACCCTGGTTTAGGTGAATACTGCTTACTCACATAGGCCACTTCTCTACATAATTCTGTAAGTACGAAGTAGTCCAATGCATATCTTGGCAGCTTTATGGGATGTCCATCAAATCCTCCCACTCTAAGGTAAGTAAATCTTGAAACTGAGTGTAGAAGCTTTCAAAAATGCTAATCAGCTGCACTGCCTCTCTAGACAATCATTTTTTTGGAATCTGAATGAGTTCATGGGTGAGTTTTCCTGAAAAGATATCATTCACCTATTTATAATTTTTGAAGCACCTTCTTCTTTGTAAATACTAATAGTACTCATAAATGTGAATTCCTTCAAAAAATGGTTCATGATACAAACCATTCCATTCCCTGGTACAGGCTAAACAATAAAACAAATATGAAGACATATAAAAACCTCTGCGCCTAAAATGACCATTATTGAGTTGGTCATGCATCTCTTTAGCTATGATTTATCCCTAGTTGAGAAACTGGATGCCTTGAAGGATTATCTGGATAAAGAAGTACATCAATTCATTGAAATCATAAGCATGATCAACCCCCTTCACACTTTGTAGTAACACACCAAATCTCTAATGTGAAACTTTAGATGCTCTCTAGTCAGTGGTTTAGGTAGCCTTGATCCTCCTTTTTGGGCTTTGAGTAACCAATTATTAACAATAACATTCCTATAAATTTTGGCTTTCTCTATGAATATGGACCAAGATAAAGATACCATAAAATCAAAGTAGGTTTCTCTCTCCAGGATCTTTAGGGCCGAAGTTATTGTCTCTCTTTTTATGGACAAAAACACTCCATCATTGGCATCTCTGATACACCTATTCTTAGTATCATACTTATTAATACATTTATCAATAAGTTCAGGGCATAAAATGACCGGAGGAAGGGCAATGACTTCAACAATGCCACTATCGACAATTTTACTCATGATTGGGTCATTTCCTGAGTTTTTACTTTTTTCTACAAAATCTTCCAAGTCATACCGAATCTAGGACGTATCACCACATTCAATAGCAGAACAAATTAAACCATGGGCATTTTTAAATACCTGGAATGCTATCATCATAGCTAGCTAACCCACTGAGACCTTTAGCCAGCAATTTAGAATTCACAGGATTGCAGAAAAATTACGAGCAAAGAGTAATCAAAACTCACCTTTAAACTAAGAAATCACCTATAGATTTTATGAAACTCTACATTTTTCTTCTGCTCCACCTCTTCTTAAACAAAAATGATGATTATTTTATGAGAAGATGTCAGTTTAAAAAGGCAATTAATCATGATATAAGAAGTGACAAATTTGGCTCATTCTTTCATCCATGCCACAATAGAACTCATGCAGGTTTCCTAATTAAGTCATTATTAACGACCCATCATTTCATTCATGTATCCATGTCTTTTCATCACTACACCACTTTTCTCAGGAAAGTCAAGAATCTTTAACAACAAAATGCCGAAAAAACATGTCACTGATGAATTATTACTTTTTGCAATTAGGTGACTTGAACTGATTCAAGATGAATAAGTAATTCCATCCTTGCCAAATTAAATCCCATTTCCATTAGGTAAACAATATCTCCAGAGCAGGCTATGAGAATTTCAACTTCAGAACAGACCCAGGGAGAAAACTGACTAAAACAGAAAAATAATGAGTGAACTAATTGAACTTATTGAACTGAGTGAACAAGTTCAACAGGTTCAATCAATGCAAATACTTGTCCAAATTTGACCGCTTAAACACAAAGAATAGAAAGCGTTGATATACATGCGGCATATTGAACTGTTTGAACTAGTTCGTGGGGTTCAGCGGGTTCAATTGGTTCAAAGACTAATGATTGAATTTTCTCTGTGTTGAACACAACTAATGACAAGAAGTATGACACTTCAAATTAAGGGAATTTTTAATTTCACTGGAACTCGAGCCGACACTTTAAAAATTGAAAATCTAAGGGTTGAGTTAACACTAGTCATGAAGATCAATTAGTCTATTTTAGTGCTCTCAAAATGCATTTTTTAGATCTAATTGTACTACAATCCATGAAATAGAAGATTCAAATATGAAATGCACCTAATTATGAAAATTTGATTGAATTGATGAATCTAAATGATTAAATTGATACTAAATTGATAAAAATTAAGCTAAGATGCAAGCTAAATTTATTAAATTATGTAGCTAAATGATGTAATTGAATTCTAAATTGATTTAAACTGATGATAGATGGATGAAATTCTCCTAAAATGATCTTACACAATCCAAATTGACTCAAAACTTAAACTAGCATATTTATGTCCTTATGCAAATGATGGAGATGCAAATGACTTGATTAGATCTAGTTTTATAGATTTCTCTGGAAGGGACAATGAGTGGATTTGAATTCAATGGTCAAGATTACTCCAATTTGAAATGGAAGGTGGTAATAGCAAAGACAGGTGAGTGATCCTTGTGCTTTTCTCTCATTGGTTGAATATGCCAAGTAGTTAGTCCCTTTAAAATCCTTGTGTGTCACATGTCATGTGTCGTGTGTCGTGTGTCATGTGTCATGTGTGTTGGAGGGAATATTAATTTGCATTTAATTAAATCAAAGAAATTAATTTCTCTAGCAATGTGGATTTTTTATGTTTATTTAATTAATTGGATAGGACATTAATTGATTAAGGAATATTTATTAATTGAGAAATTAAATTTATTGAATTTAATTGCACAATTAGGGTTTTGATTCTTTTGATTAAATTTGATCGATTTATTAAAATTTAGGGATTTTAGTGATTTGATTTCTCTTGACCATTTTTGGGTGATTATATTTTCCTCTCTTTGAATTGATGTGTGGGAAATACATTGATTCAAAGAACATATGATATTTCCCATGTTGATTTGTTGATGAATTGATGAGATGATGGATCTCTGATGTCTGATGTCAAATAGTGAACAATTTGTTATGGATCTTGATGAAACTTCTCATAACCTAACGATGATCTGATGTGAGTCTGCATTTTTTTATAAGAGATTTTTTATTAAAGCTAGTGTAACCAATTTGATATGGGTTCTGATGAAATTGATTACCTTCTAGAATAATACTAAAGATGTGGATGTTTATTGAAAACAAGTAGCTGATTTGATATGGGTCAAGATGAAATTGATTACCTTAGATGAAGACATTGAATATACTTATGTTGATGAGAACGACTAATTTGATATGGGTCCTAAAAAAATTGCCCACTTCAAATATTCTGAGTTATACAACCAACTTTATATGGATCCTGATGAATTTGATTATCCAATGATGATGAAGACACTCTCAATTTGATATGGTTCTTAATAAAATTGATATGTCCTTATTTGTTCATTTGGTGATGATAAAGACACCGTCAATTTAATATGGCCCTTGATGAAACTGATATGCCCCTTGGTAATATAATTTAGTTTGATCCAATATGATCATGCATTTAATTGGTAATCACTCATTTAATTCGTTATTAGATTGATGATTCAGTTGATGGAATTTGATGATTTAATTGATGATTTTGATTGATGATTTGATAATCTGATTGATGAAGAAGATTTGATGAATTTGATTGATAAATAATATTTTGATTGATGAAGAATACTTAATGAATTGAGTTTTTTTTTATTTTTTTATTTTGATAATGATTTTATTACGATGAATAGTTGTCCCGGGTGCAAAACCTGACTCGGATGTAAAAAATTTATGAGTATTCCCCCTCGGGAGCTAAGTCAAAATGTGATAATGGTAATCAGATGATGTTGGATGACTGTGGATGATGTTGGATTGATATGAATTATTTTCAATTGAGATTGAATTGATCTTGAATTTTTTTGAATTGATTTTGAATTGCTTTAGAATTGATGTTTAATGTTTTTCAATGTGATTTCAGAATTAGCTCCTGATAAAGAAGTTGTGAAGATTTTGATCCTGAATGATTCTAAATGATTTTCTATTTAACTTCTAATAATGATGTTGGAATATTTTGATCAACAGTGATGTCTCAAAATTGAATAATGCAGCTAACATGTGATGCAAGGATCATTTTGTGTCAGTTTACATGATACTCGGTCATATAGTAGATAGATTTTGTGATGATGTCAACATCCCTCTTTTCCACCTTGAGAGAATATTATTGAGTATGTTTGATAATTTTGAATGAATGTAACATCTAAATGACTCTAGAATGATATGCATATTCCATGAGTTGTTATTCTTTTGATATTTTGATATTTTGTTATGCTATATCTCATCATTGAGCTTTTGTGGATCACCAACAAGTACAACCACTGTTGGTATGATTAAGCAATGATAATATGAATAATGCTTTCACCAATTAACAAACATGAATTAATCCTTTTCATATGAAAATTTCCTTGATGATAATTTGATGATAATGTCCTAAGACAGATTTGCACACTATTATGAATTAACTCACAATCAACAAACAAAGAAAATGTCATATTCCTTCTTTGGTTTTCTAGTACAAAGACATCCTATAATTCCTCAAGAAATATGAAAATCAGAAATCAATGATGTTTCAAAAGACAAGGAATAAATTCAAACCTCCACCTATAGTATAGATGTTTGGAGTTGAGGTATGTGTGGCATACCATAATCCAAGCATTATTATGTCACAATATTGTGTACTTCTATGCTTATCGGATATATGGAGGCACTTATCACAGACATCCCAGAATATTTATCCTATTAGATTTCATTGGAATAAATCCCATAGGTAGAAACCAAAGAAAAATATCATGCCCCTTCTCCTTGTTCCTCTAGTACGAAGACATCCTTGAGTTACTCGGAAGGCATGATAAGTGAAAATTGATTTTAATAGACAACGGACAAAGAAAAATATCATTCCCACCTTCCTTGTTCCTTTAGTCGGGAGACATCATTAAGTCAATCATAAGAAATGATCATAAAAATCTAAGACAAGATCCATCGTTTATGCTTCTATTTTCTAATTACTACTTTGGATGGATTCATCCATTTGTTGGGGGTGGTGTTAACAAACACTATTACTTGATTGTGTTTGATTTCTGGAGTCACACGATTCTTGATTGTTGATAGAAAATGTGTTTGACTTCACTTAAAAATATGACTATCATTGAATATGTTTTGATTCCATATGATGACTAAGAACTTGCCCCTAGTTATATACAACTTTTTTATGAAGAAGATGCAGACCAACTCCAAGTCATTTAGATAGCATGCAAAACCAACCGATATGTACATGGATGCCAAAGCTATGGTGGATATGTACAAGCGACAAGGATGATTGCAAATGGTTATAACAAGCGATATGGATAAGTGATGCAGATGTAAGCGAGATGGATAAGTGATGCATTGATAGATATAGGAATGAACCTAAGATTTTTGGATTTTTGGATTTTTTTAAAGATTTTATGATTTATTTGTATTTAATAGATTTTATGATGTTTTTGGATATTGTAAAGATTTTATGATGTTTTTGGATTTTATAGATTTTATGATATTTTTGGATTTTTAAATATTTTATGATTTTTAAAGATTTTATAGATTTTATGATTTTTTTTGAATTTTTAAAGATTTTATAATTTTTCAAGATTTGTTTTTGTATTTTTAAATATTTTAAAATTGATCACTAATTCTCAAGAAAGATCACATTTTCCCCCAATGTCTAGCAAGGTGTAGGGAATTACAGATTGATAAGTAAACTGATGGATCATAAATGAATAGGCAATGATGAATGAAGTATGTGATGTGACCCTCATGACTATCTCCTTAAGATTACCCAAGCTAAGGTAAAAGGATATAGAAATGTAGCCTATTGAGGTGGTGTATTGGAATATCCTATAGGGTATTGACATTGTGCAATGAAAGGCATGTATGGTCCAAAAGAGTATACATGTCAAGAGGATTTTGAGAACATGTTTTTCCTTGTATATCCTTAGTTTTGACCAAGATCAAGGGGTCAATTTGGATAGGATACGAATAGTATAGCATGATCATAATCAAGAGTGATCGAGGCAACAAGTGTATGGTTTAGGATTATTGTGAGGATACTAGGGAATAGTGAGGATTGGTTTAGGATTTAAGAAATATCATGATAAGGTACAATGGAAGAAACAAGTGGATAAGCTAAATGGAAAGGATAATGAATATCGAGATACATGTGATAATCCTAAAGGATCATATTTGTCATTAGTATATAAGGAAATAGTTTTTGGACTGTCGGTAACATAATCACTGAGTGACAGCATTCAGTCTAGCACAATGGTCACCGAAATGGTTAGTGTAGTGAACACTGATATGCACTATCACCGACAGACAGTTTACAGTGTAAACCGAGAGCACAGCTTATAGAGTAAACTGACAGACAGTTCAGAGACATTACCAAGAAAAGACTATAGAGAAGACCGAACACTAGTCTACCGAGAGACAATTTTATTTTCAAGAAATGTGAATTTGAGTTACACGTCAGATAAAACACTTTAGTTTTATAATTAGCTTTATGCTTAGCTATAAAACCATTTCTTGAGGGACAAGTAAAGCATATGTAATTATTTTAATCATTTTAACTGACTAAAAACATGCAAACTAGGAGATCAAGGTCAAGTTGTAAACCTTTGATCATAGAGTTTCTATTGTAAAGAGTGAAACCTAAATAGGTCAATACACTGTATAAGTAGATGTAGTAATCAATCAGAACATGATGATTATAGCCACAACAGACATCTATGGATCAGACAAAGAGTTTCATGCAGAAGGACACAAAAGATAGAATTCAGTTATGAAGAACAAGATTAAAGGCTGCCGAGCATAATAGAGGTATTAATCAATCACTATAGGTGATACATATACATTGTGAACTTAAAGGATATGTATTCAGAAATTTAAGATTGCATACTATCAGGTCAACAACTATTTTTGAATACTCTTTAACAATTGTAGCAAATAGAAGAAATCCTTTAATAAGGTGGAATTAACAGTTTTTATGTAAATCTCTTAATCGAGTGCACACTTAACAGTGTTGCTAAATATCTTAACCGAGTAGACCTAACTAGTCTAAAATATTACTCCTAATAGGGTAAGATCATCAGAAGTGATCACACTTGTAGCCTTAACCAACACCTTCCATTCTGCAGATAGTGAAGCTTTGTGGGTTTCATCCCCACTGTATTTTTTACCTTCTAACAGGGGTTTTCTGCATTACCAATTCTTGTGTCATGTGTAACTACTTTTCATGAATGTTTCTATGACTGTTTACATGCTATTAATTTTATGTTTTGATATTACATGCATAAGGTATAAAAGCAATATGGTCAGTAATGCAAGAAAAAAGTACTAAGGGTTAATTGATAAAAAAATTTAAGGGTACTGATTCACCCCTCCCCTCTTAGTACACACTATTCCATTATTCCAACAATTGGTATCAGAGCTAAATCTCTTATTTGGAAAATTTTAAATCCATTGAGAGAAAAGATCATATAATAGAAAGGTATAAGCTTAATAAGAATATTGAAAATCAAAAGTTGCAGATACAGATCTTCTATGAGAAATAAAAAGAAGAAAGAATCAAGATGAGAGAGCTACTAGATGAAAGAAAAGTTATGGCATCTCGCTGCAATGAAACAGACTATCATGAAGAAGAGATGCTTGATTTGTTCGAGTCATCAGGATCTACATCTAGCAATAATTTACATCAGACACATCTGAAGGAAGCATTAAAAGTCCGAATGAAATCAATCAAAATCTGACAGAACAAGTACAGGTACTGCAAATTGGTCAAGAGACATAGATGGTAAGGATGATTGATGTTATGAATAATGCTAGACAAGATTAACAAGAAAGAACATTAGCTATTGATGACATGAGAAAGATCACTGAAAAGATACAAGAGAGAGAGAAACAGAGATACAGAGACTTACTAAACATCATCATAAGATCACCAATCAAATATTTCTTATGAGTCATGAGGAAAATTGAGTGAACATAGAACTCAATGGGAAATTGGAAGCTATCGGTGAACTAAGAGAATAAAATGAGAAACTAAAGCATGAAGTAAGGATTTAGCAATAGCATAATGATATGATCAAGAAAGATGAAGAGAGTGAAAAAATAATGGATGGTTTTCTGAATGGACAAAGGAGACTCAACAACAATACCAGTCTAGGGTATACTAAGCATGGAGAATCATCAAACCAATCTGATCAAAAATATGTCTACATAAATCCAAGACCAAAGAAGAAATCATGCAGTCACTGTGGAAAACCAAGCCACACATCAAATGTTTGTCGAAGCAAAGCTAAAGGTATTTCTAAATCCACTTCTACATTCATAGGTAATCATTATAATTGTAACAAGCATGGACACAAAGCACATGAATGCAGATCAAAGGTGAACCAACCAAAGAAGGAATCCTACATGGAAAAATATTTTTCTACTTGAAAAATGCATGGCCACACCTCACATCAATGCAGAAAAAATAAAAAGAAAGCATGGAAGCCAAAAGAATAAGAAAATGATTATCAACCGAGAAGAGTCGGTAACTCATATGTTTGGGACTACAACACATGGGCAAATTGCACAATATATGGTAGATATGGACACATAGTTGCAAACTACATGAGGAAATGGATAAGAAGGTCTAGGAACTAGACTAACTCTAGAATGACATGCTTACACTATCATAAGGTTTGTAATCTAAGAAAGGACTATAGAGACTGAGTGACAGGGTCAAGTACTTTGGCTAATGGAAACACCATTGAAGATATCAGGAAAATGTGAAACCAAATATGGAGGAAAGCTTCAAGCAAAGATGATGTTGGACCAATTAGCACTGAAATTGGTGACACCTCATCCAATGGATCTGGTGATATCACCACCCCCACCTAAGCATATAAGTAAGTATGAAACTGCACTATACAAAGCTATATTTTACATCAGTTCCAATATTCATAGATAATATGCCAAATTTTCATGAATGGAGATGCACTATGGTATTACTTGTTATGAATTTGTGAATCCAATCTCATCAGTTAATAAAAACTGAGCATCATTGGTGTACATATAAAAGCCAAGTTATCAAAGTAAACTGAGCATTGTTGGTAATCATGTAAAAGACAATCAAGTCTTTGCTAAATACCGAGCACCGTCGGTGAACATGTGAAAAGTGAAACTAAGTTGTCACTTACCCCGAGCGTTGTGTTGTCATCGAGGATGAAGTTGGTGTAATGCCCGAGCATCATTGTTACTAAGTGGTAGCTAAATAATTTATTGCACCACTTAGTTCATTTTCTATAAATAGGGCATCTAAGAGCTCATTCACTCACAAAGAGAAAATGAGAAAATAGCAGAGCGGAGCAGAGCGACCAAGAGAAACAATTTTGTAGATTGATTCAAAGCAGATTCAAAGGTGACTCCAATAGATTCCTAGCATCTACAACAAAGATCATGTAATTACCAAGACTAACCGAGCTCACAGCTCATTTACGAAGGAAGCCCTAATTTCAAGAAACATGGAAACCACATCACAAGTCTCCAAGATGAATAATGCAAAGGACAAGAAGGTCAACGTAATCAAAAGCTCTACCTGTGAAGAGCCCAAGTATAAATTTTTCCCTGAGGTTTCTTCATAACCTGATGACCAAGGAGCGTTCTCGAGTATACCTCCTAGGTTTTTGCTAGTCGAAGATGTCTGAGCATATATCCACTACAAAGTAGCATAAATCAGAGATCTTGAGGTTGAAGAAGCTTACAAGAAGCTTTACACAGATGAAAACCTAAAAGATGAACATAAACACATTGAGGTAAAAGGGTCAACAAATGCCCTAATGTTTATAAAAGAGTTAAAAACTAAGTGGATTCAAATAGTACTCAGTCGAGTACATGATAGGAAAATGTGGTTGGATGAACCGAAACCAATCACTAAGGATGTGATTCACGCAGTAACCGGTTATCTTATAGAAGACAAGGTGAAATCCCTAAAACATCCTTCTCGCCCTGAGATTGAAAAGATGACAGGTGCAGTATGGGATGGTAGAGGTTTAAAAGTTAATTCGATCACCGATCCAAAGATGAAGTTTGGTGCATGTGTACTTAGTTACCAAGGTATTCCAAGCCAGTAGATTGAATAACATAGCATGCAGAGCAGTTGACACTGCTTATAAGATTGTGAAGAAGGGATTACAACTGGACTTATCCAAGCTTCTAATGAAGCAACTGGAGGAGAACATGAGGACTATTAGATCAGCCAGATATAATTCATGTAAGTTTGGTTCACTCCTCATGTGCACATTTTTCTATTTTCAAAACTTATTCCCATCTGTCAGTAATGTCAATTGGGACACAACCCGACCCATCACTACTCAAATTAGTGAAAATATTAAGACACTAGGGGAAACATTTACATCTGTAATGGATGAATACTTAACTACCTTCAAGGATAGATTGCAGAAGAGAATGAGGATAACTACACAACTGGTGGAACAATACAAGGATGACATATATTTCGTGGTGGATACCGACACCACTTTAATCAAACTAGTTGTATCGAGAACAACATGGTTACCACCTCTAGATTATGAGATCAACATTGATCAGGCTACAAATGCTATTGAATCATTAGTGAATGAGGCAATAGACAAATCATTGGTCATATTTGGAACTTATGAAGAAGATAAGGCTAGAATCAAAACTGGCCTAGTAGTGAAGAAAATTGACAAAAAGAAGACAAAAGTGGAGAAAACACTTGAAAAGAAACTTTCGGTAGATGATGAAGAATCAGAATAACAAAATGTCACCGAGGGATAGTCACCTATCGGTGAAGATGAAAAATTGAGTGATTATGAATCTACTAAGTCAGATGCACCACCAGCCAAGAAGGCAAAGGTAGCAAATGTGACAGTTGCATCAAGAACATGGAGTAAGACTACCAAAGATGTAGACACACCACCAGTTAAGAAAGGTACAATGAGGACTTATAAGAGAAATCCTCAAACCAAGAAAACAACACTGAGGCAAAGAAGAATATATATGAGAGGTAAAGAGGATAAGGAAGATACTGAGTAGGATGAGAAAGAACGAGGAGTTCAAACAGAAAATCTCAAAGTTCCTCACACAGTTTATGAAGTTGCACAATCAATCATCGACACCAGGAGCATATCACACCAAAAAATAAGATAGTGGCTAACCTTATCTCCCGGATATCAGACAAAGATCGAAGAATCCATAATTAAGGAAATGGTTACATACAAGTATGTACCAATACAATTCAATAAGAAAATGCCACAAGAGCTTAGTGACAGGATATCAGCAAGATGAACATATGCCTTGCACACTGAGAAATAGATAAGGGAAAGATCCCTAGTCATAATCATGTCACTCGAGTGAAAATTTGAAGAAATTGATGAAATGGTGATGAAGAATGCCAAGAAGTTCTCAGCAAAGATGAGAGCCTACAAATTACTAGAGGGAAAATTAGTAGAGTTTGATACAGAAAGCAATGAGACATGGAATGAAATTTTCAATGCCCCCAAGAAAGTATTGGCTCTTACTAAGAAACCACACTATGAAGAGAAAGAGGCCACACCGAGCCTCGAACACATCTTCATAAATGACACCGAAGACATCACTCCAATTGAGTTGACAACACAGGTAAGAAAGGCCATGGATGATGTACCTCAAATTTTACAACCATTAGGGGATACAATAGAGATCACAACCAAAGATATAAAACTTATTGATTTTGATAATGAGCCCAAAAAGGATGAAGCTGTAACTGATGCCACCGAGAAAGAAAAAGAAATAAATACAACGGATGTTGCACAGGAAAATATACCAGGTGACATGATATTATTGATACAAGCTATCAATATCATCATAGGAGAAAAGGAAAAGTCACCTGAGTCTGATGCAAACAATCCAATAGATACAGGTGGTGAACAAGGGAAGCAGATAGATACAAATGAAGACAAGAAAGATGTAAGTGGAGAGGAGAAACCAAGTGATGCCACCGTCAAGAACACAGAGGAAAATAAAGTAGCAGATACAGACAAGGTTGATGTAGAGATGTCTGCTACCGACCAACAGGTCAATACCAAGTAGCATACAAAAGGCACCACACCTCCCACACAATCTCCTAAAGCAAAAGAAATAGAGAAAGAACTTGCTATAGTTCTACATTCCCCTTCTTCTAGACAAATTTCAAAGAATAAGAAGAAGAGAAAAGCTCCAGTCACATTAGATAAAATTATTGACATATCAGATTGTGATCCAAGGACACTGGATCCACAGTCACTTACCAAGTATGGAGAACTCTGTAAAAGAAAGGAAATTCAGCCCACGCTAAAGAAGGAGCACAAGAAATCACAAGTCTTGGAAAGAAAAAAGAAATATTATTGCAGATTGTTCCTGACACCGACATTGATCAAAATGATCCAATACTTGATCAATTAGTAGCACTCACCGACGCCATTACATCACAGAATTTAGATACAGACAAGGTCATTGAGGAACGTGTTGAGAAGAAGTGTCAATACAAGCTAACCGAGAAGATCAACCAAGAAGTGGCAGAACATAAGGTAAAACTTTTTGAATTAGTAACTAAAATGGAACCAATCTTATCAGAATTAGTTAAACTAGTTCAAAAGTTGTGCACAATAGAGCATTTCACTATTGAGCATAGTGGAAAGATAGAAAATATAGATGAATATCTTAAGGCTAGTGCACAAGGTCTCAAAACCGAAGAAAATGCATTCCAGTTGCATTATGAGAATATTGTAGAAGAAAAATAGTTGAGACTAGAACTTTAAAAGGCTGAAAGAGGAATCAGAGATGAGGTAACCGAGCTGCATGCTATGTTACTCCCAAATCTCATAATGTTGTTAAAACATATGACTTTGACAAAAGTGTTGATTTCCACCCCAGAAATGTCTGTTACAGAAAGTATATATAACATGCACGCCAAACTCACTTTGGAATACATGACCCTTGAGCACCTCCAAGAGAAATGGGAGAAGATAATGGAAAATATTCAAAAATCCCATTCCCACATACTTGACAAGCTGTAAGTATTACACCTTTGTCATTATTTTCAAAAAAAGGGGGGAAATTATATGTGAAAGGGGGAAACTATATGTATAAGTGGGATTTTATATGTATGCATGTCAAAGGGGGAAAATGTAAAAAAGATGAAAACATGTCACATGTCAAAGGCCAAAGAGGGAAATACACAAAGGAGAAACATGTACATACCAAGGCATTCACATAGGGGGAGTCATTGACAAGGTATACACTTGGTGTAGATACTGAACATTTCAGTTTGCACATTTCAATTTTTGATACTAATGCCAAAGGGGGAGATTGATAATCCTAAAGGATCGCATTTGTCATTAGCATAAAAGGAAACATATTTTGGACTGTTGGTAACATAATAACCAAGTGATAGCATTCAGTCAATCACAATGGTCACCGAAAAGGTTAGTGTGGTGAACAAAAAAATCAGTGAACACAAATATGCTCTGTCACCGACAGACAGTTTACAGTGTAAACCAAGAGCACATTTTACAGAGTAAATTGACAGACTGTCCAAAGACATCACCGATCAAAGACTATAGAGAAGACCAAGCACTAGTCTACCAAGTGACAGTTTTATTTCTGAGAAATATGGATTTGAGTTACACGTCAGATAAAACACTTCAGTTTTATAATTAGGTTTATGCTTAGCTGTAAAACCATTTCTTGACGAACAAGTAAAGCATGTGTAATTGTTTTAATCAGTTTAACTGATTGAAAACATGCAAACTAGGAGATCAAGGTCAAGTTGTAAACCTTTGATCATAGAGTTTTTATTATAAAGCGTGAAACCTAAATAGGTCAATACATTGTATAAATAGATGTAGTAATCAATCAGAACATGATGATTGTAGTCGCAACATACATCCATGGATCAGATAGAGAGTTTCATGCAGAAGGATACAATAGACAGAATTCAATTATGAAGAACAAGATTCAAGGCTACTGAGCATAAAAGAGGTATTAATAAATCACTATAGGTGATACATATAAATTGTGAACTTAAAGGATCTGTATTCAGCAATTCAAGATTGCATACTATCAAGTCAACAAGTATTTTTTACTACTCTCTAACAATTGTAGAAAATAGAAGAAATCCTTTAAGAAGGTGGACTCAATAGTATTTATGTAAATCTCTTAAGTGAGTGCACACTTAACAGTGTTGCTAAATATCTTAACCGAGTAGACCTAACAAGTCTAAAATGTTACTCCTAATAGGGTAAGATCATCAGAAGTGATCACACTTGTAGCCTTAACCGGCACCTTCCATTCTGTAGATAGTGAAGCTTTGTGGGTTTCATCCCCACCGCACTTTTTACCTTCTAACATGGGTTTTCTACATTACCAATTTGTGTGTCATGTGTAACTACTTTTCATGAATATTTCTATGAATGTTTACATGTTACTAAGTTTAAGTTTTGATATTACATGCATAAGGTATAAAAGCAATATGGTCGGTAATGCAAAAACATAGTACCAAGGGTTAATTGATAAAAAGTCTTAAGGGTACTGATTCACCCCTCCCCTCTTAGTACACACCATTCCATTATTCCAATAACATGATGCTCATGGATATGTTCAACCTTGTCAAGATCAAAGGTGAAAGAGGGAATAAAGACACAAATGGGATAAATGGTAGGAAATGGAAGATGGAGGAAATTATGGATAATGGAGGATATGATGGATAAGGTAATGTGGATGGAACTTTTCTCCAAGTGTGAGTGCAAGAGAATGGATTAAACATGACGTCTGTTTGCTATTTTTTCATCATTGTACTTTCCCAAGGCACCACAAGAAGTGGTTTTTACCATAGGATGGATATATTTCTCTTTCCTTTTTTTCTTTTGCCTTTTCCACTTTCTCTATTTGGATAGTACTCCTTTGGAAGATATGCTATAATGGATCATGGATCTTGAAAATATGCTCAAAGATGTTGATAGGGTGATGGTAAGGGGATGATATGGAGGATAAAATGTAGATGGTAACTAAGGATTAATGCAAAGGATTGGATAAGGGGGATGAGAGGATGGAGAGTAGGTTTTGGATAATGAATAGGATATTGATAGGCTTGTGTAGGGATAGGCGGAAGCATTGGAAAGATCAACATCGACACACACCTTGAAGGGTGATGGAATGCTGGAGGAAAAATGGATTGGATAGCTTGAGGTTTTGATGTAGGAATGGATATGGATTTTGGGACATGGGGACCCAAAATAGACTTGGAAAATTAAAAATGTTTGGATGGAGGTGGAGCGAAAGCCTTTGAAAGATTGAATGTCAACTTTGATTTTTATTTTGTGTGAAATTATTGCAAAAATGACTTGGGAATCAACATAGTCTTTGATTTTTAATTCCTTTGTGATGCTTTAGAATGCATTTCTTCAATGAGGTATTTAGGAACCCACATTGTCCTTGATTTTTCTTTTTTCTTGGTGTAAATTTGTGGTCTCTTTAATAAATCCATTTTCTTTATATTCACATGTCGATTAGATTGGACATGTTGATCTTTATGCATATGTGAATTCTTGAATTTATGATTTCTATGTTTCACATCCAAGTTGCTCCCAAAGGTTTTGGGAATCATGGAAGGATAAGAATGATATAAAGGGTTCATATGGATAGGTGCTTGGAAGTTTATCATGTATGTGTGTCTTTTTAAATCTTGATATATGATAGGGTAAGTGGGTGGAAAGCTAGGAATGTTGGGTATGGGTGATGGAGGGATACAAGGAATCAATATAGATGGAAGGGGTGAAAAATTTACCAATAATGGATTTGGAGGATGGTGAAGGCATATTATTGTGTTTAAATGGATGGATATAAGATGTGTAAGGGATATAAACGTCTTTATATTGAGCTACATCACCATGGCCATTATATTTAGGATTTATTTTTATATCAATGGTCTCATCAGTAGCTTTGATAGGAGAAATTAAAGCTTGATGGGATTTATTGTCATGAGGGGTATTATGAGGGATGATAGGTTCTTGAGGTAGACATGCAAGATAATGAAAATGAGATGATGGGATACTTTGATCTTGACATGGAAGAGAATCATCAAATAGTGTAAAAAGAGTACTTTTCTCTTGATTTTTAATAGGATCTTTGGAGAAGGTGGAAAGGATATCTAGATCTTGCTTATGAGGTGAATAAGATATAAGACTTAAAGGGATACTTGGTTCTTGAGATGGAAGGGTATAATGTTGGAAGAAATGAAAGGGTGTGAGGGGATCACCATTGGACTCTAGGGATATGGGACCTTGGTCAAATGTTTGATAGAATTAGATAGTGTCTTGATCTTGATCTTTAGTCAGACTTGTTTCTTCACATTTTGGATTACCTTCTTGACATGTAGCCACTTCTAAGCATAGGGTAGGAGATTTTATATGCATGGGATATTCTTGGAGGGATTATGGGGGATAATTTTGAATAGGTATGATAGGAATTGAAACATATGAAAGCTTGGGGTCTAGGATCTTTGAAGGATGGAAGAGACTTACAACAAGAGGTAGATTAACTTCGATTTATTTTTGAGAAAGCACTTGAGGGTCAAAATAGTCAATATAAAAAAATGGCATCATTAGGATCATTGTTTAATGGAGGTATTGTGGATATTTGTGAAGCTATATGAGATAAAGGAATGGTGGAAGAATTGCACGTTACATGTGGTTCATTTCTAGAAATAGGTACATATTTTTTTATAATGCTTGGGATTAATATGTGGTTCTTCATTAGATATATTATTAGGATTTTGCACTTCAATTATGTCATCATTAATAGGATCTTCGATTTTATGTTTCAATTTAATGCAATCTAAATTTTTATGTCTATTATGTTGATGGTATGCACAATAGGTACTCAAAAATGTAAATCCACATGAGGTGACTTGAGGCAATGTAATGAGGTCATGTTCGAGAAGTTATTTCAAAGATGTTTCATAAGATTTTCCCAAAGGTGTAAACCTTATATCTAAGGGATATTTGGGTTCACTTGTGTTTATGGAATGAGTGTTGAACTTAATATTTTTCCTTTTATCTTCATCCATTTTTCATTAAATTTTGGCTATGAGATTTTTCATCCCTTGAACTTGTGCATTGGCTATGATGTCATTTGGTTCTTGAAGCTATCTCTCAGTAGTTGTTGTTGGCTCATTTCTTATTTCTTTTCTAGATTTATATCATGAATTTTTCTCTTTAGATCTTGAATTTTTTGTGCCAAGGAGGCCATGAGAATGTATTTTATCACTGAAGAAAAATAAAAAATGTAAAATTTCCATATTTTTAAAAGTTTTTTCTAGGTTCTAGTAATTTGCATTTTCAGAGGTCTTTGAAGCAATTTTAGAAGTCGAGACTGTCATCGGTCTCTAAAATTGGGTTGTCAAAGTCATGCTATTTTAGAGGCACTAAAATTATATTTCTTTGAGACCTTTCCAATGGTGAAAACAATTTGCAATTTCGAACACCGAGTCAAAAGCTATGATTTCACCAATTTGGGATAAATGTTTTTGAAATTTTTATAATTTTATATTTTAGGATCTAATTGCTGTCAAGAATGATGAGATTTAGTCTGGAGCATGAGAATTTGATAACCCAAGGTTTGATACAATGATAACCAATTTATAATGTTTCTGTTGAAATATAGTTTCAATCAGATTTAATGTCTGATGGAATTACAATTAAATATAATTACATCAGTTATGTAATGCTCTACATTAGCATTACAGTCAAATTATAACCTGGACTGTAATGTTAATGCAGATCACTCTTAATAGTTAATTATGTTTATTGTTTTAGAAACTCCTCCTATGGATGATTAGTTAAGATATGTTAAGTAAACTAATTATATTAGTTAGTAATTAATGGATATCATGAAGGGTCATGATCCTCCAAGTTGCTAACCCTTTGTATAATATATATCATTGATTGGAATGAGGAATAAATCAGTCACAAAGGCCATTGCTTTCCTTAGACCATCAACAAGAGTAGATTATTCACTTACCTATTCATCCATTTCCTTAACATGGTGTCAGAGCCAAGTTAGGAGAAGTGAATAAGATAGCAAGAAAATAGACATTGACGACCTGCAGACCCTATCTAGGGCATCATCGATCTACATTAATAAGTAAAGAAATTGACAATCTACAATATAAATTGATCTGCAATATACATAAACATCGGTGATCTGTATTAGTGATCTACATCAAGGATCATCAACACCCAAGAATCTACAATCTTTGCAATTGTATCAAGGATAAATCAGGCAGAGACCCATTAAACTTACCGACATTTAATCGATGACAGATTAAATTGCAGGCACTCAAATTGATGGTATAAGATCATTAAACTACAAACATCTAAATTGACGATAGAGACTCAAATTATTCTAGTTATCAGAAATTATCGGTAGAGACACATAAAACTATTGCATCTTCAATAATAAGAAATCAGGAAGTTTAATACTTGAAGGTTATAAAATATGACCCACACACTCAGGATGGAGGATAGACTTGAAGGTGCCTCTAACTTTGTCTCTTGGAAGATTCAAATCAATACATTGATGCAAGAACTAGAACTAGAATCCTACATAGAGGAAGAGCCTAAAATACCTGAAGATGAGATAGAAAAAGCAATCTAGAAAAGATGAAACAATGAATCCAAGAAGCTAATCATTGACTCAGTTAAAGACTCAATATTACCAAGCATATCAAGTTTAATGTCTGCTTATGAGGTTTATAAAACCATTCAAAATACATTTGAGATAAATACTGCAAGAAGGATATTAACTCTAAAACAACAAATGATGAATATCAAAATGAATAAGGGAGAAACAATAACATCTTACT
>MU226230.1:260277-271181 GCA_018584345.1 Thuja plicata
TCTCCATCGGTAATACAGTCGATGATGTTGATCTTTCCCTAATTGCTCTAAGGGGATTACCTTTATCATGGGAGTCATTTATTCAATGTATCAGTGGAAGGCCTCCTTTGCCTAAATTCGACCAACTAAAAAATTATTTCTTACAAGAGGAAACTCGGTTGATATCCAGAGGGATTGGACCGAATAAGGGAAGTGAGATTCAACCACTACAAACAAATACTTTCAACAAGAAGAAGTTCTTCAAGAGGAAAGGAAACAAATTTTTTTCTAATAATGCCAACTTCTCAAATAAATCTTATAGGAAAGACAAATCAAAGGTTCAGTGTTATAGATGCAACAAATATGGGCACACTCATAGAGAATGTCCTACCAGAAATAAAGAACAAGCAAATATAGCTGAAACCAAAGAAGATAATTCACTATTCTTTCTAGCATTATCAAGTTAACTTAATACAAATAAGAACACCTGGATAATTGACAGTGGAGCTTCTAGATACATAACTGGATTCAAGAATTAGTTTGAAGATCTTGAGGGACATTCTTCTAAAGAAGTCACCATTGGTGATAACTCCACCTACCCCATGAAAGGAATTGGGACCTGTTCAATCAAACTAGGAAGCGGGGTAACATTACATCTAAAAGATGTTCTATTTGTACCAGGAATTAAAAAGAACCTAATATCCATTTCAAGGCTAGCTGATCAAGGATATAGAGTCACATTTAATGAAGATAAAGTTCTTATTTGGCCTAAAAATCCAAATATAAAAAATGTTGTAACAATAGGATCTAGAGATGGTAGCTTATATAAACTACTCTGCAATCAAAAGGTTGCATTAAACCATGAAATTTCTCATAACAATGAATTATGGCATAAGAGGTTAGGTCACCTAAGTTATAGTGCGCTAACTATCATAAAGAAAATAACCTTAGGAATACCTAATATAGAATCAAAATACTCTGGCATTTGTAAAGGTTGTGCACTAGGAAGAAATATTAAAAGTTCATTCCCTTCTAGTGAACACAAGTCTAAAGACATTTTAGAACTTAGTCATTCTGATCTATGTGGGCCCATGTCAACACCCTCCCTAACGGGATCTCTATACTACATAATATTCATTGATGATTTCTCTCAGAAAACTTGGATATACTTCTTGAAGCTAAAAGAACCAATTGAAGTACTATCTAAGCTCAAAGAATTCAAAGCTTTAGTAGAAAATCAAACAGGGAAGAAAATCAAAATACTAAGATCAGATAATGGGGGTGAATACACAGCTGAAATCTTTAAATAATTCTACAATTCTACTGGGATTAAGAGGGAGTATACTGTTCCATATAATCCTCAACAGAGTGGAGTATCCAAAAGAAAGAACATAACAATAATAGAAGCAGCTAAACCCATGATGCATGACCAAAACATCCATGTCTCATTTTGGGTAGAAGCTTCAAATACAACAGTATATATACAAAATAGATGTCCACACTCTAGTCTAAAAGATATAACTCCTGAAGAAGCTTTCACTAGAAACAAACCAGACTTAAGTCATCTCAGAATATTTGGATGATGAGTTTATATTCATGTTCCAAAATAAAAGAGGACCAAACTAGAACCATCTGGAAAAAGAGGTATTCTAGTGGGCTATAGTGAAAACTGCAAAGGATATCGCATATACATTCTAGGACAAAGGTCGGTTGAAATAAGTAGAGATGTAAAATTTGAAGAAAGCATTACATGCAAAGATTCTAAAGATAATCAAAACTTAGAATCAAAAGAAGAACCCTCTACTGAAATTGAGAGGGAAAATATCTTAGAAGAAATTGAACCTCCAAATCTAAATGATGAAGATGTTTATAACAAGAAAAGACCACTATGGGAAAGGAAAATGTCTAAAGAAAACAATGTGGAACCAGATGAAATTTTCAAAGAAAATAAAAGAACTAGAACACAAAAATGTTATGCAACATTGTTAACAGAGCTTACAAATCAAGAACCAACTAATGCTAAGGAAGCCTTAGCAAGTCAAGCCTAGAAAGAAGCCATGATTGAAGAGTATCAATCCATACTAAAAAATGATGTTTGGGATGTAGTACCTAGACCTAAAGGCAAATCAGTTGTTTCTTCTAAATGGTTGTTTAAAAACAAATATGCACCTGATGGTGGCATTGAAAAACATAAAGCTCAATTTGTTGCAAGAGGATTCTCACATAAAGCTAGAATTGACTACGAAGAGACATTTGCACCAGTTGCCAGATATACTTCAGTAAGAGCCATCATTGCAATTGCAGCTTCTAAAGGATGGAAGATACATCAGATGGATGTTAAGATAGCCTTCCTGCATGGTTCAATTGAAGAAGAAGTGTATATAGAAAAACCAGAAGGGTTCACTACACATGAAAAAATACATTATGTATGCAAACTTAAAAGGGATCTCTATGGACTAAAACAAGCCCCTAGAGCTTGGTATGCAAGAATAGACAATTATCTAACTAAACTAGGATACTCCAAGAATGAGGTAGATCCTAACATTTTTTTCAAAACTTATAAAGGTGATATGATCATATTGGTTCTTTATGTTGATGATCTTTTAATAATAGGTGAAGATCATCTAATTGCTAAATGAAAAAAAGACCTTGCTGCTGAATTTGATATGAAGGACTTGGGCCTTTTACACTATTTTCTAGGCTTGGAAGTAAGTCAAAAGGAAAACTACATCTTTCTAAATCAAGAAAAGTATACCACTGATATCTTAACTAGATTTGGAATGATGGATTGTAAACCTTTAGCAACTCCTATGGAAACAAACTTAATCAAACTCAAAATGGAAGCAGAAGGTTTAGAACCAGCAGATCCTATAGTATATATACAGATAGTTGACTCTCTCATGTATCTTGTTAACACTCATCCTGATATTTGCTATGCAACTAATGTATTAAGTCACTTTATGTATGAACCTAAAAGGATACATCTAATGGCTGCTAAACATATCTTAAGATACTTACGTGGAACTATTAGACTTGGTCTAAAGTATGAAAAATTTGAGATTCAGCTATACGGATATACAGACTCCGATTGGGCTGAAAGTCATACTGATCGTAAAAGTGCTACTGGATGTTGTTTCAGTCTTGGGTCAACCATGGTTTCTTGGTTCAGCAGGAAACAATCAGTAGTTGCTCAAAGCTCAACTAAAGTAGAATACATGGCAGCTGCCATGGGAGCACAAGAAGCAGTATGGTTAAGGAAATTACTATTTGGCTTAGTTGGAGAACCCTTGAAACCCACTATTATCCATTGTGATAATCAAATTTGTATCAAATTATCAGTTAATCTTGTCTTCCATAACCGATCTAAACATATTGAGATTCCATATCATTATATAAGAGATATGGTAGATCAAAACATCATAAAGTTGATGTATTTTAGTACTGAAGAACAGAATGCTGATATATTTACCAAGCCCCTTGCAAGAGTGAAGATAGAATACTTCAGGAGAAAACTTGGTATGATTAAATCTAAACAAGAAATTAGAACTAAGTTCTAATATTAATTGTAATTTATTCATGAATAAATAAATAAATAAAATATTGCAATATTTAAATTGATGTTTTGAGAAAGTGACGATCTTCTATGTGTTAAGGTTACTAATTCAAGGTGACGATCTTGTTAATAGTTAACCAAGTGTCAAGAATAGCTTTATCAAAGTTAATGATTCGGATTTCGCCAAATATCTTGAACACTATGTTATTACTTGTTGTGTAATAACCATATCATGGCTAGACAACATTAAGTTGTTGGTTTCAAATTATCATGATGTGTTCCAGACTGTATTATGTTCATGACTAGACAACATTAAGTTTTTGGTTTCAAATTGTCATGATGTGTTCCAGACTGTATCAAATATTATGCTCATGGCTAGACAACATTGAGTTGTTGGTTTTAAATTGTCATGACTGAGATTTTGACTTAAATATTCTTTTACTAAGAGGGAGTGTTGAAATATAGTTTCAATCAGATTTAATGTCTGATGGAATTACAATTAAATATATTACATCAGTTATGTAATGCTCTGCATTAGCATTACAGTCAGATTATAACCTAGACTGTAATGTTAATGCAGATCACTCTTAATAGTTAATTATGTTTATTGTTTTAGAAACTCCACCTATAGATGATTAGTTAAGAGATTTTAAGTAAACTAATTATATTAGTTAGTAATTAATGGATATCATGAAGGGTCATAATCTTCCAAGTTGCTAACCCTTTTGTATAATATATATGGTTGATTGGAATGAGTAATTAATCAATCACAAAGGCCATTGCTTTCCTCAGACCATCAACAAGAGAATATTATTCACTTACTTATTCATCCATTTCCTTAACAGTTTCAATGTTGATGAGTTTGTGCAACAACTTGTCTAATTTTGCAAGGTTGAAGATGATAGATGATGTTAGTTTCAGAAATCTGGATGGAGGGTAGATTTTCCTTGATGTTGACCTCTAAAACTAGATATAAATATTGTTTTTATAAGTTATGCACTAGGAGGATTATTGGGACAATGAATGATTGGATCAATCATGATGATAGTAAGGTATCTAGGTTTGATTCTGACAACTATGACAACAGAACCTTAAAGTAGGCCAAAAAGGGTATCTAGAACAATGATTAACTTTTTCAGGGACTTTACGAAAGTGTCCTCTATCCAAAATATGATTAACCATATATAAGATTATGTGATTCTCCAAAAATGACTCAATATTGATTGTATATGAGATTTCTACCAAAAATGACCCAGGATTGACCAGAAATGAGCTTTCTTACCAGATACTACTCTAGCATGACTAGAAATAAGATTTCCCTAAAAAGACTTGGGAATGACCATAAACGAATCATGAATGACCAAAAATGAGCTTAGATAGACCAGAAATGACTTAGGATGGACTGAAAGCAACTTTCTACATTTTTCATAGTTCTGCCACTATTTTCAAAGATTAATTTAATGTTTTTGGTGGTGTTTTTGCATGAATCATTCATGTTTAAGTGATCATACACACATAAAAAACAAAAAAAATACTTGTCTGTCTCTGATACCTAAACAGTGAATGTATGTTCAATATATTTCCACTAGTATAATAACATAACAAGCACACGTAAAACAAAGCTAACCTCGAAATGGCTTCAATGCAATTTTCCATAGGCCACACTAAGTACACCTAGATCTAGTGTGTATGTCCCTCTCAATCTAAGAGGTAATCTTGGGTGGAGATGCTGAGAACTTGTTACACATAATTGAACCTTCAAGGAGTCTGTGAGTAGGGGATCCCTTTTGGGGATTTCCTGAGTTCAAGGTTGTGACATCCAAGAACACTTCACCTCACTACTAGGGATGCACAAATGGTGAGCATAAAATATTATGGGTGCAAGACAACCCTATGCACTATCGAAAAAGAACCAAGGATAATAAGGATTCTATTTTCTTAAGGATTTAATTTGGATCCACGTCTGGGGCGCTAGGGTCTCTGCTAGGAGAATGCATCTAACTGCATCTATCTACCGTAATTTTGGCTAGTGGTAGAATTTATTTGTAATGGATTGGGATGGTCTGGCTTTGAACTATTTCCACTTGAGTCAATCTTACAAGGTGAGTACTTTTTCCCACCGCAATAGGCTCTCTAAGGCAAAATAAAAAATGAAAGATAGATGTTAATCACAAGTCTAGATTCCTGATCACCTAAAAGGTGAGATCATGCTCTCCTGTCGCAATTAACATTGAAAGCATGCAAGACACACATTCATTTCACTCTTTGATTCTATTTTTTTTCAAATGAAGTCAAATAGCCCTATGGAATTACCAAGCCATAACGAATCAAGAGTGAGTCTGTATTTATGATCACCTAAAAGGTGAGAGCATAATCCCCTATCAACTTGATAGCTCAATCGGGTACTAACTAGTTAAACTAGGTGGCTAAAAATGAAATAAATTTAACACAAGAATAATGTTTACTTGAATCCTCAAGGCAACCTACAAAACCACTTGTTAGGAGTTTAATATTTGATTCTTTGAAAAAAACATCTTGCACAAATTTTTTAGGCTACTAAAATCGTCAAGACAGAACATAGAAGCATCAAATTGTCAGAGTCAGAAATCACATTAAAATCAAAATAATGAAGACTCTATTATTTTTCCTAAATACAACTCTATATTTACCAAATATGACTTTTTGATTACCCCGAATATGATCCAAAACTAAATACGGTTCAAGGTTTACTAAATGTGACTAAGGATCCTAAATATGATCCAGGATCAACTAAATATGATTAATCCCATATAAGATCCAAGATAGGACCAAATACAATCCATGACAAGACCATATGCGATTTAGGATACCAGAAATGATCTTCTCAATCAGTAACCTGCAATCACCAAATTTGTCAGAAATTGAATGAAAATTTTGGGTTAGGGCCCCACAATTGGCACCAAAAATGTGTTTGTAAAATTGTGAACCTGTATGCGTATCTTAAACACACAATATTCAATAGAAAATTATCTCAATGAGTTAGTATAATCAAAATATCATCAAAATCATCCTATTGCTTCCTAGTCATGAAGATCAATTAGTCTATTTTAGTGCTCTCAGAATGCATTTTTTTTAGATCTATTGAATGAAAATCCATGAAATGGAAGATTCAAATATGAAATGCACCTAATTATGAAACTTTGATTGAATTGATGAAGATAAATTATGAAATTGATACCCAATCGATGCAATCAAGCTAAGATGCAAGCTAAATTGATTAGATTATGCAACTACATGATGTAATTGAAAGAAAAATTGATCTAAAATGGTAATAAATGGATACAACTATCCTAAAATGATCTACACAATGTAGATTGAATCAAGACTCAAACTAGCACTATGTCCTTATGCAAATCATGGAGATACAAATGACTTGATTAGCCCTAGTTTTATAGATTACTTAGGGAGGAAAATGAGTGGATTTTAATTCAATGGTCAAGATTCCTCCAATTTTAAATGGATGGCGAGTATAGAAAAAGGAATGTGAGTGATCCTTGTGCTTTTCTCCCTTTAAAATCCTTGTGTTTCATGTTTCATGTGTCATGTGTGTTAGAGGGAATATTCATTTGCATTTTATTAAATCAAAGAAATTAATTTCTCTAGCCATGTGTATTTTTTAATCTTTATTTAATTAATTGGCTATGACATTGATTGATTAAGAAATATTGATTAATCAGGAAATTAACTTGATTTAATTTAATTACATAATTAGGGTTTTGATTCCTTTGATTCAATCTCATCAATTTATTAAAATTTAGTGATTAAATAGTGATTTGATTTCTCTTGACCATTTTTGGGTGATTATAGTAGGTGTCATAGGAGATTGTGCAACCTTATGAGGCCTTTTATCCTAGCCATAAATAATAGGGTGAGGGATATCTAAGATGATAGGGATGGTGGGAGGAGGGTGTGCCTTAAGTTTAGGCTGTATGGGTGTCTTTACCTTATCCACATAAGATTTGGTCGCAGGAACAAAAGATACCAAAAAAGGCTACATGACCTTCAATGGGCGAGGGGATTTCCCATGGGACACACGCTTTCCTTGAGGCCCCAATAAATAAGGGGTAGATGAGGAAGCACACTAAGCCTCGTGAGGTGGAGTAGTTTAAGGCCCTATAGATCTCAAGCTCATCTCTTTGGCCTTGTATGTTTGATAAGAAAGAAATACGACATCTTGTTAGGGATGCAAGGGTCCTAATTGAGTTGGCAAAAAATGATCAAAAATGAAACCCCCATGGGAAACTAGGGATGATATCCAGTATCCTAGATGGTATGGATAGTGTGTCTATATGGGAACTTCAAACATTTTTGGATCATTGAATGGAAAAATTCCATGGAGGTTAGCCAAGGGATGCCTAGCTTGCCTCTGAACAGATCTGATTCCAAAATCACCACAAATGTTGAGAAGATCACCTTGGTTCCCACCTGAATGGTCAAGGTGGTTGATCCCAAGGGAGGAAAGGATATTTTTTCATGTGTTATAATGATATTATCACACTCAATGTATTTTCCTCGATTAAGGCCATTCACAAAAAAGGACCTGCTTTATGATGACATCAACTTGACACATGGGATCCACTAAGACACCCCTGATGGTAATGCAATTTATGAAATTTTGGATGTATAAAGGAGAAGGAGAAGGCTCTCTAATAGAGAACTCATCTAAAAGAGTAAAAAAGATAGTTATTTCAGGAACCCTCTGGGATTGCAAGGAAATAGGAGTGATGGTCACCATGGTCATGATGGAACTATTGCGATATTTTAGAAAGGTTTCTTGTTTCATGTCGAGTTCACCAAAATGTGAAGAAGAAAATAATGCACTTACTGAGAGATTAGTTAAAACCTCAAAGGATACATGACTTTCTTGCACTACCTCACGTTTTTAGCTAGGATTTCTAGGGAGATCATACACAAGATAAAGAGAGCTGCTCGATTACTCTTAATGTGATTCAGTATAAATTAAGTTTGTGTTTAATGTGATTAAATAAACTAAATTCAAAACAAATGTTTATAACTAGGAAAAACAAATAAATAAAAATATTATGATCATGGAAAATGAAAGACTAATTACAATGAGCAGACCCCAAGCTCCACAAGATCAGTATCTCAAACAAATGCAAGAGTTTAGGACAACAATGTACATGTTAGACACCAGCATATTGCTCTGGAATCTCATGCGAACATAGTATAGATGGGCATAGATGAAATTTAAGATAGATTAACAAAGTACTAAGCTATGAATGTATGAAAAGGATCACTAAACAGAATATAGAACTGAAGGGAAAGAACTAATATAAATACATAGAGTAATGGAAAATGATAGAATGACAAATCATAAATGTAGAGTAAATATGACCCAAAGAGATGAGATGAAAGTTAAGTTAAATATGTTTTAAATAATGAAATGGAGAGAAGAAGAAGAGAGAGGAAATAGAACCCAATTCAAAGTCTGATAATATGATCCACGTTTGAGCCCATGAATCCATGATTAAAAACCTACACACATCAAATAGAAGAAATTGTTGGGGTGGTTGTTTGGAGAATTGTCTCAGTCAAGTCCCTTTCTTGGTGCCTCCTCCTCTACAACAGTCCTTACACACAAAAATTTAGTGAGAGATAACCGAGTAAAGATAATTAAATATATATGTTGTGAGTAAGAGAAAGACATGGACGATAATATGCTCAAAAGACACAAAAAGAGAGTAAGAAAGACTCCCCTATGAAGATAAAGAACCTAAATGCAGAAGACAAGACCACATTTGAAAACTTGAGTGATCCAATAATGAAGAACCTGCAAGAAAATAGTATGTAGAGCCAGGAGAATGCAAAGAAATGACCAAGATGAAGCTGGCTATGAGAGCCAAGAAGTTGTAGGAATGTCCAATAAGTTTGAATGAGAAATTAAGAAGACCAAATAAGGGATACAAGAGGTATTTTATGGACTTGGATAGAATCTTGCACATTTGATCCATCATTAGGGGTGCTATGAATGTACGTTGATAGTTCACAAAACTCCAATGACAACCTACACATTTGTAAATAAACAAACGCTAGCCCGTTGCACAAATGTCTCTATGATGCACACTTGTCCAAAGCCGTTAGGACCACATTGTGAGAATATTGAGTCGGGTGAGATTTGGTTGACGATGCATATTATGGGAAACTTGAGTGTTATGCTACAATTGCCAAATATGAGAATCGTATTTTACACAGGGGTGTAAACTTTATGCCATTACACATATATACATACATAGACATATTATAAACACCTAAAAATTTCCTCATAAAATCAAAAAAATTCATCTATTAATCACATGGATCAACTCCTAATTTTTATCCTTGTGCCACTTGTCGATTGTTTCTTAATTTAACTTTTCCCGCATTGCCTATGTCTAGGTTCAATGCATCATAAAATTTCAACACACCTTTAGCTAACCTTTAATCCTATCCACTCATTTTCTAATGCCTCTTAATCCTATCCACTCCTGACATAACCCTACCTAACCTTGTATCATATTCAATCTACCTAGCACCGGTTAATCTCAACCATTTCTTTTCATGAGGTTTCTATATAGAATATTTATGTTGATTTTGAACTTATCATGCAATCTTGGAGAACACTTAAAAAAATTTCATACATGTTATCTTTTCCATCATCATCATCATCATCATCATCATTATCTTGCTATCCTTCTACTATCATTATCATATCATTCATACTGTTACTTTCTTGATCATTTTCTTGTCAATGAATAATCTCCATTCTCCATAGCTAATTATGCTTTGTGCTAAAAAGTTGATAGCACCTACATTCCATTCACACAAGATCTTGGAAGTGTGTTTGTGTATTTGGGTACCTGATAAGAGAGACACAACACATCAATAAGTCATTACATTAGTTCAAAACGGTTAGACAAGCATGTAAAACCACCTAATATCGACCTATTTCCTTCTAACTAGGAAGAGTGTGATTAGTAACATAAAAGCCCTCGGTTTATGCTACAATCAGTGACATATACGACCTAGTATGGAGGATTTTAGATTATAAACAAGCTAAAAAGATGAGAAAACATGCATTCTAGCTCTAAGCGTGAAAGTAATAACAATGAAAAAGCATGATTTTAGAAGTGAAATGTTAGTCTAGGATTAGTTCAACAGCATAACAATGTATTTGTAATCTCAGATGAAGGCTCATTTGCTCTCAAAAATGGCTTCTATTTATAGAAAAAGGGGAGAGAGAGAGAGAGAGAGAGAGAGAGAGAGAGAAGGGACAAGGTGAATTAATGAGTTAAGGGACTCATTAATGGAGGTGTAAGAACCATTAATGCCCAAG
>MU226230.1:300907-323041 GCA_018584345.1 Thuja plicata
CCACTAATTACCCCCCCCCCCCCCCTCTCAATTATTACTAACATATCCATACTTTAATTTAAGATTTTTTATTTTGTTTAGTCATGGGTTTCCTGTAGTTGGAAAATACTTTTGATAATCGGGTTTGAATGAAGTTAGAATCTATTCATAAGTTTAGCTTAATGGATTAATCTTTATTTTGAATATGCTCCTAACAAAGTAAGTGTGTGTTGAATCTGGGAGTTAAGCATTTTTTTAGAATGTCGGTAAAAGGGTAATTGGCCAAGCAGTATAAATTCTGAGTGCTAGCGAGTGTTGAGATGTCTAGTGTTGGCCGAGTAAACTAGCATATGCCGAGTGACAGTAAATGTCGAGTAAACCAGTCTTAGTTTATGTGTTTGGAATGGATTGTTTGAAGGATTTGTCTTAAGGTGTAGAGACTTTCATGTAAATTCCCATCCTTAAGGGAAATTATTTTGTATTTTGGGGAAAAGATAAACCTACCATGGAAGCCTTTGCATCAATTAGTATCAGAGCTCAGTGAAACATCTGGACTGAGAAAGAAATTTGGTAAATTTATTCTTGTTGTTGAAGTTTTATTGATGTAGGTGCATGTTCACTCATTGCAGATGGGTGGACATGGAGGTCTACAAAAATGGCCATAGGAGATGGTCCAGGGCTAGAGAATAAGGTCTAGTTGGTTTCCAAAATACCTAGGGAGAGAGGCAAAGATGAGAACTCCTCGGTGAGGCAAAGGGAGGTTGTGTAGCAACATGAAGGAGTGGACTTGAGTCTGGAGAAGCAACTTGAGAAAAAACCATCCTAACTCCATTGATGGGAGTCCCAGTTTGAAGACATGGTACAATGAAGACATCATGCAGAAGAAGAATACAATGAGGAAAGGATACACATAAAGACACAAATGAAGACAAAGTCAAAGATGCAGTTTGCAGTCCAATTGTTTTGCAGGTTATTGCATTCACTTTTCCAAGAGACTTGGAAAATTTTCAAGGTCAGTAGTATGGTGTAGGAGAACCTTATCTAAGAAGTCTAAGGTCATATAATGATCCATTTTGTTTGTATAAGGTTGGTTAATCCATGTAATTTGGCCATTAGAGCCACCAAAATGTAATGAGAGGCACTAAAAAGGCCAAAATGATGTAATGGGTTTACAAGCATAGGTTTTGTTTAAGTCAACACAAGGTATAATAGGTCGGAACAAGGTAGTTACATGTTGGCACAAATATTTACTAGTCGGCACAAGGAAGGCAGTTACCAGTAACCAACAACAGTTGGTTAGTCTCCGAGAGGTAGTTATAACTGCATAACTGTCTAGATTGCTTATAAAAGCCTGAGGATGATTGAAAAAAAAGGAGGAAGAATAAGAGGAAGTAGACGGTGGATAGTTGGAGGAGAATCTAAAGTTTAATTAGATGCACCTCTGACTATCACCATGATTCTGCAGAAATGGTGAACAGTCACGTGTTTGGATACAACCAAGTTTTGGTTGAAGAATGTAAAAGGAATGGGATTGTCTATTCCCATCGAACACTTTATGTAATGTATCCATACTTTAATTAAAGATTTTTTATTTTGTTGAGTCACATGTTTCCTGTAGTTGGAAACTACTTTTGATCATCAGTTTTGAATGAAGTCAGAACCTATTTATAATTTTAGCTTAATGGATTAATCTTTATTTTGAATACGCTACTAAAAAAGTAAGTTTGTGTTGAATCTAGGAGTTAATAATTTTGGTAGAATGTCGATAAAAGGCTAATTAGACAAGTAGTATAAATGTCGAGTGCTAGTGAGTGTCAAGTTGTCCAGTGTTGACTGAGTAAACTAGTATATGCCAAGTGATAGTAAATGTCGAGTAAACCAATCTTGGTTTATGTTTTTGGAATGGATTAATTGAAGGATTTGTCTTAAGGTGTAGAGTCTTTCATGTAAATCCCCATCCTTAAGGGAAATTAGTTTTTGTTTTGGGGAAAAGATAAACCTACCATGGAAGCCTCTGCATCACTAAGGGAATAAAATTAAAGTGGTGATGGGCTAAAGACAAGGTTGATTTGACTTGCTAAATAAGTAATCCAAAAGTTAAATCTTTTTGTATTTGGTGTATGATCCAATTTTTTATCTCCTTATGTATCCACACACACATGTGTGTGAATATATTAGATCTTATGACATGGGAGGAAGCTCCCTTTGAGGGTGGGGAAATGTAGCACTCAATTGGGCATCAATTTGAATCATTACTTGACATCTAGGTTAGAATCCCTCCTTTTTAGGCTCAGTGTGTTACTTGTGGTGAAAAGGAATTGTGTTGTCCCTTGAAGTTTCTCACCATTTATGTTTCCTTGGAGTTGAGGTGGGAATTATTCTCTTTTCATAGGTCAAGAAGAGGATAGTTGCTACCTGAATGGGGGTACCCTAACCATCAATCTCCTCATAGATCCATTAAAGTGTTTCAATTTTCCTTATTCTCCACAAGGGATTACCTCTTACTCAATGAGGGAAAATATGCACAAGGATCGTGAAACATCTAGTCTGGAAGGAAACTTCCATGCATGTGAGCCCATATCACATTGGATTCTAAAATAATTTGACCTTAGGTATAGTAGGAGTTGTCTTCAAATATTTTTTTAGTTTTAATAAGACCAATGAAAATTGGGATTTGAGGATCCCATATCATACACAATACCTGTTATTTCATTCCCTATGAGACCTTCATACATTATTTTTTGTGTTTTAATTATATTATTGTCACAAAAGATCTCAAAACACTCACAAGATGGGCCAAAACCCTAATTTTTCACCAAACCTTTCTTTTTGCTACATGTACCTACATTTATAATACTTGAAATTGCATTTCTTGACAACCTAAAATTTTTCAAGCTAGACCTATGTTTTTTTCCTATACTTATATTTTTTCATCACATAGTGGAATTGTTTCCTTCTATCATTTCCCATTCAATCTCATACTGCATGCCTAGATTTTTGCACAACATACCCACATTTATTCTCTGCATACCTATATTTATGATTCACTAGACTTTCATTTCATAAATATATAGCTCAAAAATTTATCATGATCTACTTATTGGGCTTTAAAATGTAGTTTTAATCTTTACATTTGCATCCCAACAGTCATTTCAATCCATACCAATTCTAGCTAGTATGCACTCTTGCATTTGTCCTCCACTAGTAAAACTAGGTCATTAGTATATCCTCTTTCGGTCATTATCCTTGAGTCTATCCATCATAGTACAAGTCTACCTTGCATTTACTATTATTTTTAGACATTAAGTTTCATTTTTGAGCTTCATATTGGTCAACTATTATATCAATCATATTAAAAAGTATTATATATATTTTAGGTCAAATTCCCTAGGTCATAAAATAATAATAATAATAGTAGTAATAAAATATATAATGGAACAATGACACTCTAGTGATGTGATCAAACATATAGAATGTCATAGGACTAGTCATTCCATATTCTAATCCTCTATTTACATGTCATTTAAATAAAAATTGCATTTAAATTAAGCATTTCATTTAAATATAAGACATTAAAATAATCATTTATGACCACATGAACATCATCAATGAAAGTCTTAATTAAAATAACCAACAACATATACTACACAATATAATAGGAGTCAATGACAATCATCATAATACATTATTCCAGTGTTCTCAAATGCAAAATCCACCAGATATTGATGCAGTTAAGGCGGGAACTCATAGAGTTCAAACTAATCCTTGTAGCAAGAGTCACACAATATAAGCCCAAAAGAAAACAAGAAAATGAATGCAAGATCAACCTCCTTATTAGAAAATAATCAGTAACATGAGACTACTACAAGAAGAAATACATTGTAGACATACAAGCCTGATTGGATCCCTCAATAGGTTATGTTTTTATATGATTTGTCTACAACAACAACTGTATGAACCTTCAATAGGTACTTTCTTTTATCCGATCTATAGGAATCTGATCTATAGGAATCTGATCATAAAGATTTGGGTCCTGGCCTATTTGATGTAATACATTTTCTTCATCTTGGAGAATGTGATCTCCTTGGATGACTTGTTTCTTGTGATCTTGTATATATATGTTGTGACTGTTTCTTATTTAGGTATCATGGTGGTATCTTTCAGTAGAACAACATTGTGAAGATTAGCAATGAAGGATAGCTTAGATTCTTATTTCTAATCAGGCATGTGTGCCTTGAATGTAAGCCTACATGTGGCTAGGAAAATCATGTTTCTAAGATAATGTGAAGGCTTGAATGGGCATGTTTATAGTTCAAGTACTTCAATTCTTGATGATCAATATATATTACAAACTCCCTAGGTAACAATAATGTCTCCATTTCTTCCGATCAAAAAACAATAATGTCTCCATTTATTAAATTCTTGAATTATGGCATAAAATTCATGATCATACACTAAATACCTTCTTTTAGCATCATTCAACTTTTCACTGAAATATGAAATAGGTCTCCCTTCTTGACTTAAGATAGCTCCAATTGCATTTCCACTAGCATCGCAATCTACTTGAAATACCTTATTGAAATCAAGTAAATCTAATACTGGTTGTTCTATCACCTTCTACTTTAGTAATTCAAAATGCTTTTGTGCTCCATGTGTCCACTTGAATTCCTTCCTATCTCTCCTCATGGTCTCATTCATTGGTTCACAAATTGACCTAAAGTTCATAATGAAATTTTGGTAAAAACTAGCAAACCCATGAAATGATCTTATCTCCCCAACATTCTTCGATACATGCCTCTTTACAATTGCTTTCACTTTCTCAAGATCCATCTTCAACCCTTCAGAAGATATTACAAATCCCAAGCATAATAACTCTTCTTTCATGAAATTACACTTCTTAAGATTTACCAGTACCTATCTTCCCTTAGCCCCTGTAATATTTGTCTAACATGAATCAAATGCTTCTCTTTTCTCTTACTAAAAATCAAGATATCATCCAAATACACTATGACAAATTTTCCTAAGAATTTCTTAAGGACTGCATTCATTAACCTCATAAAATTACTTAGTGCATTAGTCAATCCAAAAGGCATTACCAACCATTCATACAATCCTTTATTTGTCTTGAATGTGGCCTTTCACTCATCACCTCTATGATCCTAATCTGATGATACTCACTCTTCAAATATATCTTGGTAAAATATTTATCTCCACTCAAACAATCCATCAAATCATCCATCCTCGACAAACGAAACCGGTACTTGATTCTAATCCAGTTGATGGATCTAGAATTGGTACACATCCTCCATTATCCATATTTCTTAGGTGCTAATACTACAGGCACTGCATATAGACTTAGACTTTCTCTGACTAATCATTTCTGCAACAAACCTTGCACTTTTCAATTGAGCTCTTCATTCTCTACTAGTTTCATCTGACATGTTTCCTTGTTAGGTAAAATTTCTCCTAGTATCAAATCCATACAATGGCTAATACTTCTCACTAGGGGTAATCTATCAGGAACATTATCTAATATGATGTCTTCATACTCATTCAATAATCCATATACTTCTTCTGGATGTTCTTCTCCTGATACAATATATTTATAATTCTTGGGTACTAAAGAAAAATACACATTATCATGCCTCATGCCATCTAATAAATTCCTACCACCCACTAAAAAATTTCAACCACCGATACACACTTCACTCTTAAGGGGTTCTTCTTAAGGTAAGAAATTTTGATTCATTCTATTAGCAACAATGGTGTACACATTCTTCTTACCATCATGTGTAGCTTGCCTATCATACTTCCATGGTCTACCCAACAAGATATGACACACATCCATAGGCATAATATCACACAAAACTTCATCATAATACTTTCCAATATTGAATTTAACTAGGCATTGTTCACTTACCAGTAGCTTATGTTCATCTTGAATCCATGTGATCTAACAAGGTTTAGGATGCTTCAATCTCTGTAACTTGAACCTTTAAACCAACTCCTCCAAGGAAACATTATTAGAACTTCCACTATCTATGACAACTTTGCACACCTTGTCTTGTACCTTGCATTTGGTTTGAAACAAACTCTTCCTCTGCAATGGTTCAACATCTTTCTCTCCTTGATATAAGGCTCTCTAATTTATCATGGTTGCTCCATCCTCCTTGATTATTTTTTACTGATCCAATGGACTCTTAATTTTCAAATGATGTTCGTCTACTACTTTCTACCTTCTTCTCAAAGTTGCCTTGTTTAAATTCAAAGGCTTGGTGTCCTGCCTCACCACTTTGAAACAAGTGCCACTAAACTTTCTTCTATCATCACTGCTTTGTCCTTTGTTTTGATAGGAACTTGTGTCATTTCTTGTAGTGATCATTATCCTTAGCTTTTGACTCATTTCTTCCCTAATATGTAGAAGGTCTACCTCCTCCAAAATTAGTACTGGATCAACCTTTCTTAAACATTCCACTTCTACCTCTTTGCCTTTGTTCATGTCTTCGGTTCAACTTTTCCTCAGCCTTCAAAGCCCATTTGTAAGATTCTTCCACACTCTTATTCATATCATATTGGTTTAATCATGTATTGACACCCTTAAACCATCAATGTAGTGAGCAACTTGTTCAACTTCATCACCTACATTCCTAGATCTAATGTTTAGCTCATAAAATTCCTTGTTATAACTCTTAACACTTAAGTACTTCTTCTTCAAGTTTTTCAACTTATGAAATAGAATCACTTGGTAATATTCAGTAAAAAACTTAGCCTTTAATTTATTCACCATTCTATCCCAACATTTAATCTTATCTTTACCCCTTCTCTATCAATTTGTCTATAAATGTTCCCACCATAAGGATGCATGCCCTTTTAACTTGGCACAAGCATATTTTACCTTCTTCTCCTTGCTAACTTCCTCAAGCTCAATGTACTTGTCCATCTTTGTGATCCAATATAATAATTCATCAAAATCTAGGCAGCCATGATAGTCAGGTGGATTTAAATGGGGTCTCTTATTCACATTGATTAAGGCTCTCATGAAACTCTCTTCCTCTTGATCCAACTCTAGTTGTTCTTCATTGTTCACTCCTTCCCTTCCATGATCTTGTTTGTTTACTTCCTCATCACTTGCATCTTAAATGTGTTGCCCTCTCCTTCAATTTTTCTCCACTGCTTCCAATATAGAAATAATTTGTCTCAACATATCCAAGGAAGGTGGATCTGCATTCCTGATGCAGGAGCATCTTGGGTTCTTTGGAAATCCTTATCAACCAAAAATATGTTTTTTTTAGTTCAGTAGATTGTTTGAGGCTGCTCGGTAACTATTTTTGCTCGGTTACTTGTTCTATCTTGCTTTATCGACAGGTCTCGGTGAATTTTCTGGCTGCTTGGTTGGGTTTTCACTGAGTCATTTTTGTTTCTCAGTTACCTTTTTACCGAGTCATTGTTTTTCTCGGTTGGCCTTCACCGATTTTTTCCTGTTGGTCGGTCGCCTTCTTACCAAGTTGTTTATCTTGTTTTGGTCGACTTCTGCATTTAATTTATGTAGCGTAATTTATGTGGGATCTCTCATTGGGATGTGTGTGGACCTAAATTTGGGTCTTTATTGTTTCCTATGTTCCATCTTTAGGATCTAAGTGTCGCCCTCTTTGGTGGACTCTTGTATGTATTTGCTTTTTTGGTCTTAGTTTTGGAAGCAGTTTTTGGATAGAAGATTAAGGGTTAGCAGATTCAGATCGTAGGTCTGTGACCTCACATGTATCAAGATTATTTTGTAAACATATGAATGTATATAGACAAAACTGGGAAGGCCCTACAGCCTGACATGTAATGAGTTTGATGAAATAATAAAGTTTCTGATATTTATTCTCTCCCTTGTTGTGTTGTTGTTTCTATGTTGTTCTGCAAGTTGGTTTGGATTGTTGGAAGCGCCCTTGGCCCATTTTCTCCAAATCCTCCTTGCGTCAGGTGGTATCAGAGTGAAGGTGATATCTTGATTCTTTCTTGTAATCCCTAACCCTATTTGGTTGATATTTTTGCGGGGTAGCATATTGTGATCTAACCTACAATTGCAGAGGGTTTCAAGATGGTTCGTGGGAGAGGAAATGTAGATCCAAGTCTAGCTAATATGTTGAGGCAGATGGATACAATATTGGAAGCTATTGAGATAGCCACCACAGAGGAAGACATATTGAAGATGTTAGTGATGATGAATTGGAATAAGTGCAAGGAGAATCTTCACCTGCACCTATAATGGATCAGGAAGAAGAAAGATTCCTACGAGCATTGAAAAGCTTGAAGTCCACACCTCAGTTTAATCCTCCTGAGTATAGTGGAAAGTTGGATTATGATGAATTGATATACTAGATAACCAAGATGGAAAAATAATTAGAGTATGAGAATGTATCAGAGGAGAAGAAAGTAACTATTGCAAGTACAAAGTTGAAAGTTCATGCATCCTTATGGTGGGAGCATCTGCAATTGGATCGGAAGAAGAAGGGAAAAGACAAGATCAAGGTATGGGATAAGATGAGAAATAAATTGAAAGGCAAGTTTCTACCTTGTGATTACTAGATTAACCTAGTTAGGAGAATGCAAAGTTTGAAGTAGAATGATAGCTCGATAAAAGATTACACTGAGGAATTCTATAGATTAGACATCTGATCTAGACATGTTGAAGATGAAGAGGAAAGAATAGCAAGATATTTGAATGGATTAAGAAACTCTATACAAGATGAGATCAGAAAAGATGGAGAGCATTGAAGAGGCATATTAGTTTTCCCTAAAAGCTGAGGAGAAACTGAACAAAAGATATGAATAAAGGAAAAGAGGAAGAGGTGGTAGATTCCCTAGAGGAAGAGGTAGATCTCATGGAAAAAATAGTAGATCTAAGCCAGACAAGATGAATTCAAACACATATAAAGAAAAAGGAAAGACCGAATAGAAAGGTGGAAGTTCATTCTGAGGAAGAGGAAACTACTCCCGAGGTAGTTATAGTAGAAGAGGGTTCCAAGGAACTTGTTAAAATTATGGTGAAGAAGGACATAGATCTTTTGTGTGTACCCATGCAAACAAGAAATTTGGTAGTAGCAAAAATTCTTTGGTGTAAGAAGAGTCATCGAATGAACCTGAGAAGGAAGGAAATCTAATGATCAGAAGGATACTATGGAGTGAGAAAGATAAGCAAGATCCTATCAAGAAACTTTTGTTCAAGACCAGATGTAGAGTTGCAGACAAAGTTTGGAAGGTAATTATTGATAGTGGGAGCTCGGAGAATCTAGCATCAGAAGAGATGGTTACAAAGTTATAGTTGGAAAGAATGAAACACCTGAAGCCCTATAAAATTTCATGGATCAAGGATGACCATAAATTAATGGTTAGTGAACAATTTATTGTGAATCTAAAAATTGGAAAGTAATATGATAAGGTGTTGTGTGATATTATTCCAATGGATTGTTGTCATATTTTTTTGGGTAGACCTTGGCAATATGATAGACATGCCATACATGATGGAAGAGTGAATAGATATACTATTTGGGTTGATGGTACGAAAAAAATCTTGTTACCTTTGGTTGAAGAATCTGTTGGTGAGATATGTACATCTATGAAAGTTTGTTTAATAGAAGGTAAACTGTTTGTTAAGGATTTGAAAAGAAATGATATTTGTTATGCTTTGATTCCTAACAAACCGAGTTAGAATACAAAACATGAAATTCATGCATAAGTTGAGAAATTGCTTACCGATTACAAGAAGATCACTTCAAATAATGTACCTGATGGTTTGTCACCAATGAGAGATATTAGTCATTGTATGGATATGATTCTTGGAGCTAGTTTACCAAACAAGGCACCACATTGGTTGACACTGACTGAGAATGAAGAACTCAACCGACAAATTCATGAGTTTTTGAAAAAGGGTTTAATTAGACAAATTTTGAGTCCATGTGTAGTACCAGCTATATTGGCACCTAATAAGAATGGAGAATGGAGAATGTGTATTGATTCAAGAGCATTTAATAAGAGCACAATTAAGTATAGGTTTCCTATAAAAAGGATGGATGATATAATGGATTGTTTGAGTGGAGCAAAATATTTTACCAAAATTGATTTGAAGAGTGGACAACATCATATCAGAATTAGAGAAGGTGATGAGTGGAAGGCTACTTTCAAGACAAAGGAAGGTTTGTATGAGTGGTTGGTTATGCCTTTTGGTTTAACTAATGCACTGAGTACATTTATGAGGTTAATAAATAAAGTTTTGAAGAAATTATTGAATAAATATGTAATTGTATACTTGGATGATATTATGATATTCAGTAAGACTAGAGAAGAGAATTTGATGCTTCTAAGACAAGTATTGTAGAGATTTCAGTTGATGGTTTGAAGATGGATCCTGAAAAAGTTGAAGCTATACTTAGTTTACCTACACCTAAGAATGTCAGTGAGGTAAGATCATTTCATGGATTGGAAACTTTTTATATGAAGTTTATCAAAAATTTATGTTCTATTTGTAATGTTATGACTGAGACAATGGGAGGAGACAAAAGAGAATTCAAATGGACACATGGAGCTTATAAAAGTTTTGAGACTTTGAATCAGAAGTTTGTTGAATTGCATGTGTTAGCCTTACGTGAATTCAATAAGGTATTTCAAGTTGAATGTGATGCAAGTGGAAGTGCGATAGGAGCTATGTTGACTCAAGAAGGTAAAACTATTGCTTTCTTTAGTGAAAATATGAATGATGCTAAAAGGAAATATTTTGTCAATGATCAAGAATTTTATGCTATTGTGCAAGCTCTAAAGATATGGAGACATTATTTGATACCGAATGAATTTGTGTTGTATACTGATCATAAGGATTTACAGTATTTGGATAGTCAGAATAAGTTGAATCAGAGACATATGAAATGAGTATAGTATTTGCAAAGTTTCACATTTGTGATAAAGCATAAGAGTGGAGTTTCTAACCGAGTTGCTGATGCATTGAGTAGAAGAAGATCTTTGTTGATTGAAATGAGAATTGAGGTTCTTGGTTTTGATGACATGAAGCATTTGTATGAAAATGATCCTAACTTTTCTTAGCAATGGAGAGTGTGCAGAGAACCTATTTCAAATCAACCAAGTAAGTACGAAGACTATTTCATTCAAGAAGATATGTTGTTCAAAGGTATTCAATTGTGCATACTGAGAGGATCAATGAGAATTAATTTGATAAAGGAAAAACATAATAATGGTTTGGCTAGACATTTTGGTATTGATAAGACATTGAGTTTTCTTTATAAGGAAAGGTATTTTTGGCCTTAGTTGTATAAGGATGTTCATAAATTTGTGAAAAGTTGTGGTGTTTTTCAAGTTGCAAAAGGAGTAATTCAGAATACTTGATTGTATACACTGATTTATGTTCCTGAGAAACCTTGGAGTGATATCAGCATGGATTTTTTTCTTGGCTTACCAAGGACACCAAGAGGTAATGATTCCATATTTGTTGTTGTGGATACATTTTCTAAAATGACACATTTCATACCATGTAGAAAAACATCAGATGTAGTACATATAGCAGATGTTTTCTTTAAGGAGATTGTCAGATTGCATGGATTATCGAGGAGTATGATCTCTGACTGAGACAATAAGTTTGTTGGCTAGTTTTGGAAAATGCTTTGGAAGAAGTTGGACATTGATTTGAAGTAAATTTATACATTTCATCCACAGACTGATGGACAAACAGAGGTAGTAAACCAAAGTTTGGGTAACTTGTTAAGATGCTTAGTTGGAGACACACCGAGTAATTGGGATATGATATTGTCACAAGAAGAGTTTGCATATAACAGTTTAGTAAATAGAAGTACTAGAAAGACACCTTTTGAGATTGTTCATGGCACACAACCAAGAGGTATATCAAACTTGAGAGACATTGCTGGAGAAGAGAAAAGAAGTGTTGAAGCAGAAAATTTTGTTGAGTTCATGAAGCATTGCATGAGGATGTAAAACATAAGTTGGAGCAAAGTATTCAGAAATATAAGGATAGTGCAAATAAATCAAGGAGACATAAAACTTTTGAATTTGGTGATGCAGTAATGGTTCATTTGAAGAAAGGAATATTTCCTATTGGAACATATGGTAAATTGAAGATGAAGAAATTTGGTCCTTGCAAAATATTGAGAAGATTTGACAGTAGAAATGTTTATGAAGTAGAATTACCTGATGACATGGATATATCACCTATATTCAATATTTCAGACTTGTATGAGTATCATGAACCTGATGAAGAAGTGACAGTACCGAGTGATTATCCTAAGAAATAGAAAGAGGAAATTGAGAAGATTTTGAAACAAAGAGCTGGCAGAAGTACAAGAGGAAATGAATACATGGAATATCTAATAAAATGGAAGAAAAAACAATTGAGGACTCATCTTGGATTTCTCAATCTAAGTTGGATTCCATTCAAGTTGTACCTGACACATGATTCAAAGAATAATTTATTTCAACCCCAAGTGTCTGATGTCAGACCATCTTGGGTTCTTTGGCAATCCTGATCAACCAAAAATATGTTTTCTTTAGTTCAGTAGATTGATGGAGGTTTCTCAATAAAGTATGTGGTAACTATTGTTGTTGGGTTACTTGTTTTGTCTTTCTTTACCGACGGATCCTGGTGAACATTCTAGATACTCGGTTGGGTTTTCACTGAGTTGGTTTTGTTTCTCAGTTACCTTTTTACCGAGTCATTGTTGCTGCTCGGTTGGTCTTCACTGAGTTGTTCATGTTGCTCGGTCAACTTCTTACCGAGTTGTTTATCTTATTCTGGCCGACTATTTAATTTTTGTAGCATAATTTATGTGGGATCTCTCATTGGGATGTGCATGGACCTAAATATGGGTCTTTGTTGTTTCCTTTGTTGGATCTTTCGGATTTGAGTGTCGACCTCTTTGGTGAACTCTTGTATATATTTTGTTTTATGTTCTTAGTTTTGGAAGTAGTTTTTTGATAGAAGATTAAGGGTTAGCAGATTTAGATCGCAGGTCTATGGCCTAGCACGTATCAAGGTTATTCTATAAATGTCTGAATGTATATGGCTGAAACTAGGAAAGCCCTACAACCCGACATGTAATGAGTTTGGTTAAATAATAAAGTTTTTGTTGTTTCTTCTCTCGCTTTTTGTGTTGTTGCTTCCATGTTGTTTTGCAAGTTGGTTTGGATTTTTGGAAGTGCCCTTGGCCCCTTTTCTCCAAATCCTCCTTGCATCAATTCCTTCCTCCACCTCTAGCATTTATTTTATCAATCTTTACAATATTTGGCAGCTGTAGATTGGATCCTCTCTTCTACCAACCCACAAACAAGCCCTAGGTTGCAAAACCTTTCTTTGATACCACTTGATGCATTCAAGGACAGTGAGAACTCATAGAGCTCAAACTAATCCTTGAAAAAAGAGTCACACAATGTAGCCCATAAGAGAATAAGAAAATGAATGTAAGATCAGCCTCCTTATTAGCATATAATCAGTAACATGAGACTACAGCAAGAAACATAACATCTCAGGCATACATGTCTGATTGGATCCTTCAATAGGTTATATTTTTATACGATCTGTCTACAACAACAACTACATAAACCTTCTATAGGTACTTTCTTTCATCTAATCTATAGATCAAATTCCTACATGTTCTAAGGTTCTCTTATGCTATGTCTCTCTCAAGCAATAAATTACAAGAGTATTTAAGGCATTCACAAACATTAGGTCGTCCAAAAGAGATTACATTTCCCAATGAAAAGAAAATTTATTATAAAATATAGTTCAAGACCCAAATCATAAGGATATCCTTCCAATGAGTAGAACATGAATCATGATCCCTCAAGTAGGTCGGCCACAAATGTAACATAATAAATAAATGATCCACTAAGCTTCGTCGAACGGGAAATCCTTCATGAGATCAGAAAATACAAAACTGGTCAAAAAACATGAAGAACAATACAGTCCCTCCAAGAATTGGCAAGATATCATGTGCAAAGCAAGGAATTGATGTGTGAACCCAAGGAAAGGTTCAACATGATGCCAATAACACTCTATAAGGATTGCAACCGTAGAGCTTATACACAGGACGATCACAGAAAGAAATTTAGAGACTGGTCAAACAAGAAAATAGGAAAATAAATATTTTTGGTTGATCTGTAAGATTTCTATGAACCCAAGATTCTCCTGCATCAGATATCATCAAAAATCATCATCATGAAGATATGATCAAAAAAGTAAAATATCATAATTTAACATCTAAATTAGCAATGGTATCGGTAACCAAAACAATGCACTGTCATCATACAGACACTTAAAAAGTCACAAGAGTCTAACTTGGATCAAAGCAACATCATGATAAAAATCACCATTTGTTAACCACTGGCACATACATTATTTAAATCATCATATTACATCATAACTCATGTAAGGTAGATACCATCATAACCTCAGTATTAATCCTATAAATGAACACAAGAGTGAACTGAACTAGGTACATTTCACAATGCCAATATGAAATTGTAACATGGGAATAGTCACCAAATCACATAAAATAATCAAGCTCCAAAAAAAAATCAAGAACACCATGAGTCCAAAAAACGTAGAATTTTGACATCCTGAATCAGGTAAGAAACAAGCTACAACACCATGGTTCTCACAACCAGGAATAAGAACATAAGAAACTTGCCAATGCAACAACATAGATCAGATTACCATTGAATCATACAATACAATCATATAACCATTGAACTATGAGGTGAACTCCACCAATCTCATAAGGAAACATGACAACATATTGGGTAGAACAAGACATCACAAGAAATATCATCCATCATAACTTCATGTAGAAAGAAAATGGGAGAGGCACTACAAATACTTCTTTTATTCAGCTTGATACTCTCTATTCATGGCTTTGATAATATTGGAAAAAATTCATTAGGTATAATTACATTTCCTCTTATGGTATATCCTATGACTCACCCATAACTATTCATGTTATGTCTAATACACTCATATATAAATTTCTTCAAAGTAGACCATAGTTTCATTCTATGCAAGTAATCCCTTCTATTATTTGCCACAATCTTATATTTATTAACAACAACATGATGCACATATTAGAAGATCTAATAAGAATTTACAAAGTATTTACAAATCAAAATAGGATATAAATATTTTTAGTGAACTCTTAGTCTGTTGATGAATTTAAATGGTTCTTAATGAGCTCACCATGGATCAAATATTTCAAAGTGAAAGGCTTTGATATCATAATGGATGTGCTCAATATGACTCATCAAGTTAATTTGGTGGAATGGATAGTCCTTAAACCTTGAATCTTAATCAAAGAGATTTATCTAAGTTTTGTGCTCTTGTATCAGGTAACTAAATCACTTTGATTAGTTACTTGGTACAAGAACATGAACCTTATAATGAAGCCTCTTTGATTAATGATCCAAGGTCCTAGGGGTTTCTATGTCACCAAGTTCACTTGTGGCATGACCTTGACCACATTGTTGGATATTTGTTTCTATGCAGTTGATTGATTGTATGTTTGTCATTGATGACAACATATAATACATAGTAGTGATTCTGTATGTACTTATCAAAATGATTATATCAAGCCTTGTGTGGTTAGATACATTTTTTAGACATGTTTAGTATGTTATGTTCATACACGCAGATCTAGATATGATGTTTCAGTCAAGTTGTGTAATTCTGTTATTGGCAGTTACAGTTCTGGAAGAGTATCTCTTCAGAGCCGATGTATTTAACGTGTCTCTTGAGTTGTGCCTATCTTCAGGATATGCATGTGTATATTCATGATTAGTTATGAGTTAACTATGTTTGGTTAAATGCGCCTATCATGTAACATCAGGATCGTGTTGTTTGAGATGATTTGGTGAAGCTGACTTAGTGAAGCGTCGCGTCTATTCAGTTTATATTTGTGCAGTTGTAATTATGCTTGCGTGATTAGTAGAGCCAACAAGGATGTTATGAAGAGTTGTCTTACAGGTCCCATGATCTCATACTTTGAGGAAGATACTTATATCAAGTCATTTGTTATACACTAAGTGTGAATGATACGAAAAGAGATAGAAAATGTACAAAGAAGAATATCGGTTGTGGTTCCTTCATCAAGAGTCTATATGAAGAAGCAGTAGAAGATTATAATACATTGGAACTAGTCAAGATAGCAGGTCTACTCTACAGTTCATCATCAGATATAGTTCATATCTGTCCTATAGAAGGTTGTAGCCTTCACCATTGAAGCAGTGAGCTTTTGGCCAGTGAGTCCTCACCCCTAACAGGGTTATTTGTAAAAGGCTCCTAACAAGGTCAAACCCTTAACCAGGTCACTATACTTATTTCTTCGTAAAGAACAACTCCTAACAGGGTTGCAAGATCTTCTAACAGGGATTACTATAAACAAGTATAGTTCATTGTGGGTGCTAATTCCCACCGGGGTTTTTACCATTTGGCTCCCCTGTAATCAAATTGTGTGTTGTGTACTATGTTATATGAATGTGCATTTACTTTATTTTATTTTAAATTTAAAGAAAGAAAAGAACTAAAGTTACTGATAATTGATTCACCCCCCCCTTCTTAGTTATCCTTTGAGACTATTCTAACAATTGGTATCAGAGCCAAGTGCCTTGGAGAAGAAGCCTAACATCTTAAGGTAGATCAGATGTCTTACTTCAGAAAAGAGAGCCCTAATTTCGATGGAGAAAATTATATGGATTGGAAAAACAAAATGATAACACATCTATAGTGTGTTGGCTTTGAGATCTTTGAGATAGCTACACAAGAATTTGTTATTCCATCTCTGAAAGAACTTGCAAAGGATGATGCTACTAGTAGACAAAAGGATACATTTACCAATAATGCAATCACTAAAGAAGCCCTAATCACTGCCCTATCTGATAGTGAATTTTTTGAGATCAAGAAAATTGACAGAGCATACACCATATGGAAGTATTTAGAAGATATGTTTGAAGGAGATATTCAAGAAAAGAATGCGTGCAGGAAGACATGGAAAAAGAAATACAACAGTCTTGAGATGTTACCTAAAGAGAAAATTAGAGCTTACAATCAAATGATAAATGAAGCAGTCTCTGGAATCAGAAACAATGGTGGAGAAATATCAGAAGAAGATATAATGGACAAGTTGTTAACTACCTTAACATCAGACTATGAAAACAAGATAAGTATTATAGAGGAAACCATGAAATTCTCACAAGACTTCAAGAGAGAGACTTTGATCAGTAAACTATCTACATTTGAGATATCAAGATTGAAGACTGAACCTAAAAGTGAAATATCTTTCAAAGCCTCAGTCCATGGTAAGAAATCCTTACACATCTCTAGCCATAATGAAAAAGATGAATTTGATGAAGAAATAGAAGATATCATTCCTATGATTGCTAAAAGAGAAAAGAAAGGAAAAGGAAAATATGAAGGACAACTTCCATTCAAATGTTTTTCATGCAACAAGATTGGTCACTTTGCATCTAAGTATCCCACAAGAGTCAAAAAGTTCATATCTGATTACAAACCTAAATATAAGAAGGAATGTTACCATGCTGAAGAAGGTGTAACTGATGAAGATTCTAGAGAGGATGAAATTGGATTTTTTTCCCTTAGAGACATGGAAAAGTTGCTCGAGTAAATGGACATTACAGATGAAAAGGAAGAACAAGAGTTAGCCCTAATTTCCAAAGCAGACATCAGAACTGATAGAAAAATACAAAGGTGGTATGGTTAGATTTGGAGATAACACTCCTAAACCTATCATAGGAAGAGGTTCTATCACTTTGGATGGAAAGAACAAGATAGATGATGTTCTATATGTTGATGGATTACATCATAACTTGCTAAGTGTTGGACAGCTACTTGACAAAGGTTATCATTTGGAGTTCAAAGACAAAAAGTGCGTCATTAACAACAAGGATGGAGAAATGATTGCATCAGGCTCCAAAACAAAAGGTAATGTTTTTCAGCTCAATTCAGATGTAAGTTGTTTTGTTGCAAAAGTGGATGACAGTTGTTTATGGCACAAGAGACTCTGTCATCTCAATTTTGATAACATAGTAAAGATAAGTAATGTCAAGGCAGTCAGAGACCTTCCTAGCATTGCAAGACCAGTTGACACAATGTGCAGGGAATGTGTTATGGGAAAGCATGTAAGGAGTTCTTTCAGAAGTAAGAAGAACGCAGCTGAAAACAAATTGGACCTAGTGCATACAAATTTATGTGGTCCTACCCAAACAAGATCATACTACAGAGAAATGTATTTCATTTTGTTTGTTGATGATTTTTCAAGGATGATGTGGGTTGTGTTCTTAAAAGAGAATTCTGAAGCCTTTGAGAAGTTCAAAATATTCAAAGCTAAGGTTGAGAATGAATCTGGATTAAAACTAAAATGTCTGAGATCAGATAGAGGAGGAGAGTTCACCTCTGATCAGTTTTATGATTACTATGAAGAACATGGAATAAAAATATAGTTGAGTGCTCCTAGAACCCCTCAACAGAATGGGGTTGCAGAAAGGAGGAATATGATTATACTTGATACAATGCTCACTATGATGATTGAAGGAAAAGTTGTGCACACATATTAGAGAGATGCAGTAAATACAATAGTCTATACTATCAACATGAGTCAATTGAGGCCAAGTGCAGATAAGATACCCTATGAACTTTGGTTTGGTAATGTACCTATAGTAAAGTATTTTAGAATTTTTGGCAGCAAATGCTACATCAAGAGAGATGATGGTGTTGGTAAGTTTGATGCTAGAAGTGATGAAGGTATTTTCCTTGGTTACTCTACAAAAAGCAAAACATACAGATGTTTCAATTTGAGATTGAAAAAGATAATTGAAAGTACTCATGTAAAAATTGATGAAAATTTTATGGTTCAAGAGAGGTATTATGAATATGCACCTATGATTGAAGATGAACCTGGGCCTAGCAGCAAAGATACTATTATTGAAGAAATGTTTGACTGCATTGATGTCTCATGCAATGACCCTGAATCAAGCATAGAAGAATCATAGATTATAGAAGAAGAAGTAACACCTAAGGTTCCTAAATTCACATCTAGATACCACTCTAAAGATGATATCATTGGAGATCAGAGCAGCAGTGTTTTGACCAAATCAAAAGCAAAAATTCTATCAACGGATGAAGAGGTATGTTTACTTTCACAGATTGAACCTTTAAGTGTTGAAGATGCTTGTAATGATTCTGATTGGAAGAATTCCATGAAAGAAGAATTAGATCACATAATTAAGAATGAGACATGGGAATTGGTTCCTAGACCTAGTGGCAAAAATGTGATTGGAACAAAGTGGGTATTCAAAAACAAGATGAATGAAGATGGTAAAGTAGTAAGAAACAAAGCAAGATTGGTATGTAAAGGATATGTGCAGAGAGAAGGAATAGACTACACTGATACATTTTCCCCTGTGAGAAAACTGGAAGCCATTAAATTGTTCTTGGCCTATGCAACATTCAAAGACTTTAAAGTTTATCAAATGGATGTAAAGTCAGCTTTTTTGAATGGTGACTTGAAGGAAGAAGTCTACAAAGAATAGCCTGAAGGATTTAATCTTTCAGATAAACCAGACATGGTATGCAGATTGAAGAAAGCACTCTATGGTCTTAAACATGCCCCAAGAGCTTGTTATGAGAGGCTTGATGGTTATCTTACCAAGATTGGATTCAAGAAAGGTGCATCAGATTGTAACCTATTCACAAGAGAGACACTTGATGGATTACTACTAGTTGCAATATTTGTTGATGACATTATATTTGGAGGTAATGACAAGCTCAGTACAACATTTACAAAAGAAATGCAGAATGAATTTGAAATGAGCATGATTGGTCCTATAAAATACTTTTTGGGACTAAATGTAAAGCAGAGAGATAAAGGTATATTTATTAATCAGTCAAAATATGTGAAGGAAATATTGAATACCTTTAAGATGGAAGACTGTAAGCTAGTATGCACTCCTATGATAACAAGAAGCAAGATTTCAAAATATGATGATTCCATAGCAATTGATAAGACATTGTACAAATCTATGATTGGAAAACTCATTTATCTAACTCAATCTAGACCTGACATATCTAATGCAGTTGGCATTGTTGGAAGATTTGCAGGTGAACCCAAGAAGAATCACCTAATGGCAATCAAGAGGATATTCAGATATCTAAAGGGAACTATAGGCTATGGTTTATGGTATCCTAAATTAGAGAATGTACAACTTCATGTGTATATAGATGTAGATTGGGTAGGTTGTATTGATGATAGGAAGAGTACTTCAGGAGGAGCAGTATTTCTTTGAGATAGGTTGGTTTCTTGGATAAGCAAGAAGTAGAAATATATTTCTCAGTCAACAACAGAAGCTGAATATGTTGCACCAGCACTGAATTGTTCAACCATGGTTTGGATCAAGAAAATGGTTAAAGACTTTGGTATTCATGTTGATTATCCTATTGTTATTCACTGTGATAACACTAGCACTATTAACATGTCTAAGAACCCTGTGATTCATGCAAAGACAAAACACATAGAGATCAAGTACCACTTTCTAAGAAAAAAGGTTGCAGACAAAGAAGTGAAATTGGACTATGTAAGCACCAAAGAATAGTTGACATATATTTTCACAAAACCTTTATCAAAATATACTTTTGAGTATCTCAGAGAGAAGTTGGGAGTAATTCCCTCTCCTAATTCTGATTAGAGAATACACGAAGAACATCAATCCTTTGTGACTGGTAAATGGTTGACTACTCTACTTCTGGAGTAGTACCTATGCCTAATGGTGTATGGTGCCCTTTTCCATTGATGTTAAAGGGGGAGTATGTACTAAGGGGGAGAATATACTCTGGGGGAGTATATATCAATGGAACAAAAACACAATCAGAGGAACTGCACCAGTGTAGAGAAATCTTTGATGAGTATATTGAGAAGATTGTAAAAGAAAGAGGACACCATGAATAGAGGATGTTTTTAATATCATATGTTGCCATAAATTTCAAAGTGGGAGATTGTTAGAGATTTGTTTATGTGCAATTGATTGATTGTATGTTTGTCATTGATGACAACATATAATACATAGTAGTGATTCTGTATGTACTTATCAGAATGATGATATCAAGCATTGCATGGTTAGATGCATGTTGTAGACATGTTTATTATGTTATGTTCATACACACATATCTAGATATGATATTTCAGTCAAGTTGTGTAATTCTGTTATTGGCAGTTACAGTTCTGGAAGAGTATCTATTCAGAGCCGACGTATTTAACATGTTTCTTGAGTTGTGCCTATATTCAGGATATGCGTGTGTATATTCATGATTAGTTATGAGTTAAATATGTTTGGTTAAATGCCCCTATCATGTAACATCAGGATCATGTTGTTTGAGATGATTTGGTGAAGCCAACTTAGTGAAGTGTTGCGTCTATTCAATTTATATTTGCGCAGTTGTAATTATGCTTGCATGATTAGTAGAGCTGACAAGGATGTTATGAAGAGTTTTCTTATAGGTCCCATGATCTCATACTTTGAGGAAGATACTTATAGCAAGTCATTTATGATACACTAAGTGTGAATGATACGAAAAGAGATAGAAAATGTACAGAGCAGAATATCAGTTGTGGTTCATTCATCAAGAGTCTTTGTGAAGAAGCAGTAGAAGATTATACTACATTGGAACTGATTAAGACAATAGGTCTACTCTATATTTCATCATTAGATATAGTGCATATCTGTTCTACAGAAGGTTGTAGCCTTCACCATTGAAGCAGTGAGCTTTTGGATAGTGAGTCCTCACCCCTAATAGGGTTATTTGTAAAAGACTCCTAACAGGGTCAAACCCTTAACCAGGTCACTATACTTATTTCTTTGTAAAGAACAACTCCTAACAGGGTTGCAAGATCTTCTAACAGGGATTACTATAAACAAGTATAGTTCATTATGGGTGTTAATTCCCACCGGGGTTTTTACCATTTGGTTTCCCCATAATCAAATTGTGTTTTGTGTACTGTGTTATATGAATGTGCATTTACTTTATTGTATTCTGAAGTTAAAGAAAGAAAAGAACTAAAGTTACTGATAACTGATTCACCCCCCCCCCCCCCC
>MU226230.1:323091-339673 GCA_018584345.1 Thuja plicata
TCCCCCCCCCCCCCCCCTCTCAGTTATCCTTTGGGACTATTCTAACACACATCCCTTATGATATTAGATACTTGCACTTAGAAAGACTTAATCCCTAGGGGAATAAGTAAGAACCATTAAAATTCACTCATAGACCAAGGGACCATTAAAAATATTTAGATCCTACTTTTATTTGTAAAAAAACTTGTAAGTGCTTATCATCTTCTAATGTGTACATCTTGTTGTCAATGAATCTGAGATTGTGGCGAAGAGTAGAAGGAACTATTTTCATAGAATGAAACCATGTTCTACCTTGAAGAAGGTTATATGTGAGTAGGTGTACGTGGAATCATAGGATATATCATAATAGGCAACGTGATTGTACCTAATTACTAAATCCCAATATTATCAAAGCCATGAGTAGAGAGAAAATCAAGTTGAATGAAAGAAGTATCCACCTTGATTTGATACAAATAGTTTATTCTAAAAACACAAAGACAATCCATTATCAATTAGGGTGCATATTATCCCATTTACATTAATTAGGATAATAATCATGATAGAATCACATTAATTTTTGACTTCCAAATATGGTAAATAATATTGTGAAATTACAATATCTGACTTTGTTGCATGCATCAAATCTACTAAAAATGCTACGTCATTTAGTCTTATAGAAGGTGGATCTATTATCTTCTTCCAAAGCCTCTTGGATCATCATGTCATATGTAGACAAAGTTTGAGTCAATTCCCAAAGAATTATCTTAGCTGGAGAAACACAAATCTTCTCAATAAGATCATACTCCTTTCCAAAGTGTTTAAAAGTAAGAGAAGGTGTAAGATGGAGCATTGGTTGGAAATAAGGAGAGAAGAAGGAACAAACTGCACAAGATTAGGTTGTTTATTTTTTCTTTTGTTTATTTTATATGTGTAATTTATTTTATAACTAGGTGGTTGTGACATTTTTTGATTCATCGTGTATATGTTTGGGTTAGGTGTTTTGTGGATGAAATCCCCCATAAAAAATAATCTTTTAAATTTTTTAATTCCTTCTTCAATAAAATGAATACACCATCTCCTAATAAAGATACTCCTTCACATAAAGAGGTACTCTTATACAATGATTGGGAGTCATTATAATTTACACCCTCTTATGTGGTAGAGTATAAAGTCTCACCATTAGAATTTTCTACTAAAAAGAAAAAGGTGGTGACATATATGAAGATTTCAATTTCTTTAAAAAATCTAAAATTAATGTCATGATTTCTTCTACTCCAACAAAGTCTTCTAATTCTTCTTCCTATGACTTTGAGATTTATGAGGTCCCACCATCACTTTTAGAAATGACATCCCTCTATTGTCTTGGTTTCCATATGTTATCTAAGAGTGTATATAGAGGAAATTATTGTAGCACAAATGAAAAAGGAATCAAAGTTCTCTTAGAGACTTACATTCATGAAGCTTTATTTGGTGTCGGTTATAGTCTTTAAATCCCACTATATCATTCCATCAACCATATCTTTATGTGCATATTATGTCTACTTCTAACTCTCTTCCTTTAACTAATTCTCATGTGATTGACATTTTTTATGCTTCTAGAATGTCTTCATTTGACATATTTACAACATATGATTCCTTTCAAATGAACTCATGGATCTTATGATAAGCTTCCTTGATATCATCATAATCATGAATTTCCCTATTGTTCAAATGGTGAATAATACTTTGGGGAAGAAGCTAAATTACCAATTGATAACTTGGAAATGATTCAAGCTCCCCAATCCATTGGATGTTCTTAAACTCAATAATATTCTTATAGGAGATACTACTTATGCATTAATGGATCCAAATAACATTGAAAATTATCTAATTTGGAAAATGTCTATATGTCAATGAAAAACATGATCGTTCTTCTCTTTTACATGAATTTCATGAACCTTTTAAATTATCTTATTGAAATTTATCAATCCATCTAAAAATTATATCAATTTCAAGTAGAGAGTTTGGATGCCTGCAACATGCACCCTTAATTCTCATTTCTCCTATCTAGTTTCATCCAAACTTTGTTATTGACAGTTATAGCACTTAATAAAGGTAGTTAAATAGCACAATTGTGTAAGGTGTATATTCATTAATAGGAGCTTTGAATGCATTTAGATTAGATTAGAGCACGTTCTCATTATCCTCTACAAAAAAAATATCTAAGCTATGTAGAATTATGTTCAATAAAGGAACTCAATGAACCAAATAATGTGTAGATTTTGGTAGATTGGAAAGCATCCATACTATCATTTACATTAATTTTTAAAATATCTCATAATACTGACCTGTTTGCAAACATAGAAGAAGTAATGATTTGTTTCTCACCTATCCAAGATAGCTCTATTAGGTTCAAGTAGCTAAAGATTTTGAATAGGCTAGTAAGAATCATTATTAATGTGTGCATGAAATAACTATAGTGTTATGAGAATCATCTTACATCATTCGTAATGCTAAGATAAGATCAAGCTCTTGGTTGATCACATGTGTCCAAGTAATTTTTCAAAGACTAGATTGATTATTAGGAGAACACATATCTCGTGGGTTAATGAATGTAAGGATGTAAGCATCTACTACACCTATTTTGAATATAATGCAAGTTCCTATCCTCAAGACATTATATACCCTCATTGCTAGAAGAGTGTACACTTGGTTGAGACATTCTTAGAAATAGATATGGTGTTGATCTCTAAGTTTTGTTGATCATTAGTGTCCCACACTTAGTCATTTATCTAGGCAGTTTAGCCGGTCATAACTGCGGCCGAGCTATCCAGTACAGGCCGAGCTATCTGGCCTAATCATTGTTGACCAGATAATGGTTTCCGCATGACTCTACAATCAAGAAAAATTTGATCATGTTCATGCCGAGTGCCAAAGTCTTAATGTGCCAAGCAAGACAGTTTTGACATACATATTAGGAATGGCACAAACTTGAAGGTAAACTATTTTGGGCCGACTTGTTCATGCATTTAATGATTTCAACGGAGTTAATTACGCATTAATTATTTGATACCAATGCATGGAATGGAGCTAATTATAAAATTGTAATGCCCAAGCATCATAAGCATTTGATCTTGATCGTTGATCTAGATCTAGATGCAAGATTCATAAAGTATATAAGATTGCTTCTTAAACCCTAAAACTATGCCTGTGGTGTAGATGTGTATGAGAGGAGAAGCATATGCATACATGAGAGATGCATAAAGGCTCAATTTGAAAGAAGAAGCATAGATCTAGTAGAGTGAAAGAGCAGTGAACAGCAGAGTAAAGACATATCAAATTATTAGATCAGAGAAGGTATTGGAAAGAGGAGATTTGTTATTAGCATCAGAGTGCATAACGAAGGATCAGTTCTTGAGACATTCTAACCAGTGTATCAGGTGAAATCTCTTAACAGAGTGGTTCTAACAGACCTTTCTAAATCTCTTAGCCGAGTGCTTACTTTTTTGTAAGTTTTAAATCCTTTTACAAGGTAGATTGTAATGATCTATAGCTCTTAACTGAGCATACCTTTAACCAGGTAGATTACATATTGTGATCAAACTTTATAGCCCTAACAGGCATACTTTATTGCTGCAGTAGTGAATACTTTTGTGGGTATCATCCCCACCCCATTTTTACCTTATTGGGTTTCTGGGTTACCAAAATTCTATGTCTTGAGTTATTTATTTACTATCATGGATGCTACTAGTTGATAGATCAATTTCATTTATGCATAATTGTGAATCAGTTTTGTTTTAAAGGATAAAATTTTTAAGATCCGACTCACCCCCCCTCTTAGTATCTTGCTTTCCCATATTGTATTTCCAACAATTGGTATCAGAGCTAAGTTCTCCTACAAAAGGTTTTAATCAACTTGAGAGTACAGATCTAGAGATGGAGATGGAGATTTACAAATTGGGTAAAGTCATTGAGAATCAAAAGATTGAAATTCAGCTAGCTTTACATCAACTTGAGACAACAAGACAAGAATTGAATAAGTCCTTACAAGCAAGAAAATATTTGGCCAAACAAATGAATGATACTCATTATCATGAAGAAGACACTGTAAATCTATTTTAGAATGGAAACTCTACTGAGAGCGATGCAGCAATTGTAGATCTATTGGAAAGGAACAATACATTGTGTGAAGAAGTTAGAAACCTAAAAAGAGAACAAGAAATGCAAACAATAAGGCTATGTGAAGTAGTGGAACAAAAGAAGAAAGTTGAAAATGAAAAAGCTATAGCTGAAGATGACAAAGAATGATGATTGTCAGACTTGATGAAAGGACACATGATGTACAAATGATGACAAACAATCAAGTTGACATGGTGAATCAACTGCTACTTGCAAATCAGGAGATCAGTAGGAAAGACATGGAAATGATAAATCTGAGATCTGAGAACAGTCAATTGAAAGATGAATTGAGATCTGAGAAAGAACTAAATGAAAGATTGAACAGACCCAATGAAGCTTTGACTCATTTTGAAAACTTGATGGAAGCATCAAGGAGATATAAAGATTATTCTGGATTAGGTCACATCGAACAACAAACATCTACTAAGAAAGGAGAATCGTCTAAGATTGGTGAAAAGAGGAATGCAAAGTCAAAGAACAAAAAGCCTATATGCCACCACTATGGAAAATCAAGACACACAGCAAACATCTGTCGAAGCAAGAATGGTAAGTCCAATCCTAAACCTAAGTTCAATGGTTATTGCTTTAACTGTAAGAAGTTTGGACATCAAGCACATAAATGTTGGGCAAAGGAAAATAATGCACCTCCCATGCCTAGATTCAATGGGTATTGTTACAACTGTCAAAAATTTGGACATAGAGCACAAGATTGCAGATCTAATGCTAAACAACAATGGACATCAAAGACACAAGCAAAAGCACCAAGGAAGGGTAACACTTACAATTGGGATTATAACACATGGCATAGCTATCATTACTGTGGTGAGTATGGAAATGTTCCAAAAAACTACATAAAGACACATTTTAGAGGAAGATCTAAGAGTTGGATGAATGGAAGCCTAGTTTTCTATAATTGTTTGAAAATTGGTCATACTAGGAAAGATTGCAAAACAAGGGTACCTGCTCCCACTGTTGAGAAGATTAGAGCACAGATGAACCAGACATGGATAAGGAAAGCAGAACCATGTAGTAGTGAAGCTACTGAAGCTGAGGTCACCCAATCCAATGGATTAGGTTATCCCACCATCACTAATTAAGCAAAGAAAGGTATGCAAGGAACTGTGTTTATATCTCATATCTTTTATCAGTTCCTAACATATAAAAGTACAATAGTCCATATCTGCATATAATAAGATGCATCAAGACATATTTTGAATTATGTAGCGAGAAAAGTCAAAATGCACTATAGGTGTCGAGCAATAGTATATTTCTAATGTATTTCGAGTAAGTTTTGTTTGATGAGTAAGAGGAAAGTGAATTTTGTGAGTCGGCCAAGGACAACTATTTGGCACTCACTCAATCGAAAGAACATTTAATGTTGACCTAATTTTTGACTATTGGAGCTTATATAAAGGGAAGAGCTATTTCATTTCTTCTTACCATGCGAATAAAAATTTCATAAGAGCGACTGTGCATTTGTGAACTTGAATTCTGCAAAGATTTTTGAAGATTTCTACAACGTGCCATCGACAACCTCTTTAGTGGAAGAGTGTTGATTTTGTTACTTGCCAAGGTACTCTATTTGTGATCCTTGAAACCCTATTTTTTTGGAGAAAATGGCCTCAAGTTCTTCTGCACCAGTTAAGATAATGGAGAAGGAATTGCTAAACGTTCAATTGGTAAGGAGTGACACCTGTGCACCTCCTAATTTCCAAGTAGTTCCTGAGAGCGTCATCAAGGGTGATCTGACTGGAGCCCTATCATCAATTCCACCGAAGGTACTCATGATTCATGATATTAGGTCATGCTATATGTGCAAGATAAGTGAAGTTGGAGATCACAAGCTTAGGTAATATTACAACAAATTGTGCACAGACGGAGCCCTAAAAGACGAACATAAACACTTAGCTGAGAGAGGGTTAACTCGTGCCCTAGACTTTCCGAGGGAATTCAAAATGGAATGGATCAAGATTGTTCTGAGTTGAATACATGACATGAACATATGGCTAGAGAATGGACCAGTTAAGATTACAAAGGAAATCATCCATCGTGTAATTGGTTATCCAATTCTAAATGGGAAGAAAACTATGAAATGTTAGAGTAAGGAAAACATTGAAGAATTCACTAGAGCCGTTTGGAACAAAAGAGGGATGATGATATCTATAATTACAGATTTGGAGCTTGATTTTTTTGTTAGGGTTATAGCTCATAAGTTTTATCAGTCAAGCTGACTGGACAGTGTCCCTTGCATTGCAGTCAATCAGGCTTGGAAAATTATAAAGAAGGATCATACCTATGACCTTGCCGAGCTACAACTAATGCAACTAACTGAGAACCTAGCTTCAATCAGAAAAGCAAAGAACTCGATATGTAAGTTTGGATCTCTGCTCACTTGCATATTCTTCTACATACAAAACACATTTCCTTCTTTTGGAAACATAGTGTGGAAAATAGACAGACTTATCACACAACAAATCAATGCATTTATTCAGCAATTAGGTGATAATTTTGACAATGTGATGGGAACATATTTTGTGGAATTCAAGAAAAAGATGAGATTAAGGAGTAGAATTCCTAGTTCACTAGTTGAGAAACATTATGAAGATGTATGTTTTCTAGTAGACATAGATTACACCTATGTGTAGGTAGTAGTACCGAGGGTATCATGGCTAAGGCCATTACCTTATGAATTAAACATTGATGAGACATCTACAGCAATAACAGCTCTATTGGCAGAGGAAATTGATAGTACAGTGAAACGTTTTGGAAACTATGAAGAAGCTAAATCCAAAATCTCTATGGATTTGAAGGCTGGCACTATGGAGAGAAAAAGGAAGAAATTTGTCAAAAATCTGAAGAAGATGGTTGGTATTGACAGTGATGAAGAAGTAGAGGATACACCTTTGGGCTTGTCTACAGGACATGGAGAAGACATGTCTAGTGAAGAAGAGGAGAGTGAACCTGAAGAGGAGGCTACTGTGAAAGGAAAAGGGAAGAAGCCAGTAGTTGCTAAGGCAACTAAACCAAGTCAAGCCAAATCTAAGGCTACCCCTCCTGTAGCTAACCGGCCTATGACAAGAGCATCAACTGTTTCTGCACAAGCCGAGACAACAAAGGTATATACAAAGAAGATTACTGGTGAGAGAAGTTTAGGTAAGAGAAAACAAGTTGCAACCAAGGTTGTGCCGAGCCAACCTGCTAAGAAAAGACCAAGGAGGAAGCTATACTTGGAGTCTGAAGATGATGAGGAGACAGATATGGATGTGCCAAGCAACATACCTACAACATCAAATAAACCAATGACCAATATTGATGAGGTATGTAAGAACCTAAGGAGTAATGATGGTTTAGTAGGATTTAAGTTTATCGAGTATGAGAAGCAAATCATAGCTAACACGCATAAGATTCAGGAAGCATTAATAGATATGATATGCACATTCAAGATGACACCTATAGAGATAGGAAATCTCATTCCTACATAGCTATATGATGTGTTGTCTCAGAAATGGCAATATGCACTGATGACTGAAAGACAAATAAGGGAAGGAACATTGGCTAAGATCATTCCTGATCTAACCAAGAAACAAATAGCTAAATTCATAGAACAATATCAGAAGAATTTTATTCCTAAACAAAGAGCTTATGCTATTTTGAGAAATGATGTTGAAGGTGTAGTTCAACAAAGCACTAGAATATGGAAGGAAACTTTTGGGTTAATCACTAAGAAGGCCGATGAGAAAAGTGAAGGCACCTCAGAGCCGAAGGAAACGGAGAAAGAAACTGCTACAGATCAAACAGAAACTAAAACAGAACCCCAAAAGGAAATAGGTGATATGGGAATTACAAATTTGACAATGGATAGTCCCATTGATACTACACTTGGAGAAAAGAGCAATGTGGATGCCGAGGATCAGAATGAGCCGGCAGACACAAATATGCATTTGCCCATTCGGGCAACTGAGGTCGAGTCAGAGAAAGAAGGAGAAAAGGAGGTAATCACTACAAATCCACCTATTTTAGAGGTTGTACAAATAGTTTCAGAGAGTGGAGATAAGATGGAGGAAATTGAAAATAAGCCTACAGAACAAGAGGCTGTACAAGTGTTGGTGGATCTACCACACTCTGCAACATCTACTCCCACCAGACCCAATATAGGAAGTGTACCTGATCAGTAGGTAATCTTGACTCAAATGAAGGCAGCACCTGAGCCAAGTATCAGCTCTTCAGAACTCCAAAGGAAGAAGTCACATAAGAGGAAGTCACCAAGTCCAAGTGTCACTTTGGATGAAGTGATGGTGATTCCTAAATGGGATACAGATAACTTGACATATGAACAGATTCAGACTCTGCAAGACCTTTTGAAGAGGAAGAAGAAACAAGAAGAACTGAAGAGGGAGCACCAACACAAGCAAGTATTACATGAAATGAAGGATATTTTTGTTAATGCTTTTGATATAATAGATATAAATGAACAAACATCAATTTTGGAACAGTTAGTCCATATTGTGCAAAAAGTCAATGATGAAAATATTGAGGCAAATGAAAAGTTGCTACAATGGTCTGAGAGAAAGTTTGAGAACAAAGTTATGGAGAAGATATCAGCAGAGATTGCTATCAAACAGATCAAACTTTCTTCTCTTATTAGTATTCTTGAAGAAGTTGCAAATAATGTCTATTCCTTGTATAAAAAGTTATGTGATGTAGAATTCTTTACCAAGGATAAGCAACAACTTATTGAGAATTTGCAACTAGACTTGAAGTCAACAGGGAGTACATTGAGTATGGATGCTAGTTCTAGCTCCTTACATTTTGACAAGTTGACTCGTACACAGAGGAGGTTAGCCGAGCTTATGGCTGAAGATGGCAGAATAAGAGCAAAGTTAATAACTATTCAGACTGCCTTAATACCTCATCTGGAGGTTATACAGAAGGAACTTAAAGCTACAAACGAATTAGTCAAGAGGGATTCTCATCTCTCTATAGCAGATAGTTTGGTAAGTCTAGCTACTGAGCTAGAAATTAAGGTGCAAGTTATGAAGTTTGTAACTTTGGGATACAATGTTTGCACTAACATTACACCTTCATAAGTCATTTTTGGATAAGTATGACTTAACCCCTGCAACTATCAGTGACAAAAACAAGGGGGAATCAGATAAGGAAACGGATAAAGATGTGCAGAATCAGGCATAATATTTTGTAAGGCATGTAGATTGTGTAAGTATGAAGTATAATCTTAGGGGGTGTACGTTGTGTACTTAGAAAAAATTTTGTGGATGTAAAGAAATGTTAAGTGTGTTTTTGTCACTAATATCAAAGGGGGGGATTGTTGGTCTCTAAGTTTTGTTGATCATTAGTGTCCCACACTTAGTCATTTATCTAGGCAGTTTAGCCGGTCATAACTGCGGCCGAGTTATCCAGTATAGGTCGAGCTATCTGGCATAATCATTGTCGAGTAGATAATGGTTACCGAGTGACTCGGCAATCAAACAAAAGTTGATCATGTTCATGTCGAGCGCCAGAGTCTTAATGTGCCAAGCAAGACAATTTTGACATACATATTAGGAATGACACAAACTTGAAGGTAAAATTTTTTGGGCCGACTTGTTCATGCATTTAATGATTTCAACGGAGTTAATTACGCATTAATTATTTGATCCCAATGCGTGGCATGGAGCCAATCAAAAAATTGGAATGCCCAAGCGGCATAAGCATTTGATCCTGATCGTTGATCTAGATCTAGATGCCAGATTTGTAAAGTATATAAGATTGCTTCTTAAACCCTAAAACTATGCATGTGGTGTAGATGTGTATGAGAGGAGAAGTATATGCGTACATGAGAGATGCATAAAGGGTCAATTTGAAAGAAGAAGCATAGATCTAGCAGAGTAAAAGAGCAGTGAACGACAGAGTAAAGACATATTAGATTATTAGATCAAAGAAGGTATTGGAAAGAGGAGATCTGTTATCAGCATCAAAGTGCATAACGAAGGATCAGTTCTTGAGACATTCTAACCAGTGTATCAGGTGAAATCTCTTAACATGGTGGTTCTAACAGACCTTTCTAAATCTCTTAGCCGAGTGCTTACTTTGTTGTAAGTTTTAAGTCCTTTTACAAGGTAGATTGTAATTATCTATAGCTCTTAACCGGGCAGACCTTTAACCAGGTAGATTACATATTGTGATCAAACTTTGTAGACCTAACAGGCACACTTTATTGCTGCAGTAGTGAATATTTTTGTGGGTATCATCTCCACCCCAGTTTTACCTTATTGGGTTTCTGGGTTACCAAAATTTTGTGTCTTGAGTTATTTATTTACTTTCATGGATGCTACTAGTTGATAGATCAATTTCATTTATGCATAGTTGTGAATTAGTTTTGTTTTAAAGGATAAAAGTTTTAAGATCTGATTCACCCCCCTCCCCCTCTCAGTATCTTGCTTTCCCATATTGTTCCAACATATAGAAGATACAGATTGAAATATATTTTCTTATGTTATATCTAATGTATTTAATTAATGTGATATTATGACAATACAACACAAATCCTCACGAGATCATGACGAGGTATGATTTTCTTCAAAAAGAAGCTAAATGTATAATATATATATTGTTGATAATCTTCATAACCAACCTAAGTTTTGGAACACTCTACTCAAACATCACATATGACTAAATAAGCTATAGCAATTTTACACCTCACCTTACATGTGACTATCGAAATAAGCAATATTAATAAAAGCTATTTGGAAAACAAATATCATCTTCTTGTATTTGAAAATTCTCCTAAACTGAGGTTGGCAAAGCCAACCGCCTAGTGATGCATATAATGACATAATGAGTTGTGATGGGTTTGATAAAAATGACTATAGAATATCAATGGGGAACATAACACATTTCAAGAAAGGAATCTATGGATTAGGTTAATAGGCATTTTCATGGTGTCTCATTCTAGGTACTACATGTCTTCATTCAAAGGCGAATTGAATATAAGCTATAATATTGAAGTGAAGGTGGAATGTTTTAATTAGTTGATTGTATTATGCAATTAAAATATTACCAACCATCGATTATGATAGAGCAACTCAAAATCTACGGTCCACATAAATGATCATTTTTTTTGGGAGAGCTTTTGTATAAGATTACGCTATTATTTTAATAAATAGAATGGCTATACTACTATATGTGTTTTGTCGACTTTCATTTTCATTTTAAGGGCCAGCCATTAATTAAACGTTTAATTTATGTTGCGAAAGATGGATTATATTTAACAAGTGTCTATACATCTTTTCGAGTATTTAGACATGTGTATTAATATACCATGATTAATATAGAAGCTATGAATGTGAAAATAATGTTTCGATTATTGGGCACATTTTTTAATTAGAAAAACAAATAAGTTCTTTCAATGGAAGTCCAATTTATGATAAATTTTTTATTTAGTAATAGAGTAGGATGTGTAGCAAATCTATAGTATATCTGTGAAATATGTTAAATTTTTGTATAATTTAAAGTTGAGTTGTTTTTTTTATTTATGTAAGTTTTCTTTTCAGAAATAGGATTGGTATCTCGGTAAAGTACACATTTGAGTTGTTTTTATTTATGTAAGTTTTCTTTTTGGAAATAGGATTGGTATTTCGGTAAAGTACACATTTTTTAATCAAATTTGTACTCTCTCTCTCTCTCTCCCATTCAGCTCTTTAATTGTTTCATGCAAATATTTTTATCGCAATAGTTTTACAAGCTTCTCATTCATAACATATGAGTGTGTCTGTTCATTTATGGATTGTTAATTAATTAATATTTGGTAAAACGAAGTTTCTTAAGTATTTGAATTGCATTTGAGTGAAGTTATAACTAAGTTAATATGATCTAATACACAATTTTGGTTCTCTAATCTTACTTTATCCATATTTATCTTTTGGGCTCATATTTATATTTTTGTTTCCTTATTTTCATAAGTTACAATACATCATCAATACATGAAGGCACCAATCCCCTCCTTGACTATTTGATGAAGCTTTTATAATTATATATCTACTATCTTTTATAGATTGTTTATAATTTATATTCTACAAGTTCTCATAAGATTAATAACACTTAACTTTGGTAAATCATTTGAGAGCCTAAGCGTTTTTGTACGTCTTTAAAAGATTCGTGTGCATTATATGTTTTTAGGTTACACATGAAATATGAAATTATATAGTGTTTTACATTTGAGGATTGAAATCTAGTTTTATATTTTGAGATGCATTGTAACCTAGTAATAATCTACTAGTTTATAAATTTATGAAATAAAAGTTTGGTATGACAAAAAATCACTATTGTTATGTAGAGGGAATGGATAAGCCATGTGAATCCTTAAGCTAGTATAACTAAAAGAGTAGAGATATTTTTTCTCTTGCTATTTGGATAAAGCTAGTTGTAGTTTAATCATTAAGCCTACCTAATTTCAAATATCAAATTATTTTGTTGGGGTTACTTTCAAGTGGATGTCTTCTATAGTCGGATAGTTGAGCAATAGCGTAATTGGTGAGAATAAGTCATTCTTGTTACAATTTACTAATAGAATGATACCAAAAGATTCTAATATCATGCAATGTAAATAGAATTATAATTATTAACAATTTATTTATCAACATAAGATAAACATGAAATCATAAATGTATGTACACCACAAAATAATGAGACTTATTATATAAATGTGAAACCCCTTTAGAAAGCACTAACAAAAGGCTAGTTATAATTGTCATATTTAGGAAATAATTTATATCTAATATAACTAGCCCCATGGGTCTTCTGAGGAAACTCCAATTGGGGCCATAGATTTGTCAAGGGCCTCAACTTCCAACACTAATCATGACAGCATTGCAAATGGGTTCCTCAAGTTAGATTGGAAGGGAGCCCTAGTGGGATCGAGCAACAATGTCCTTGACTTTATCTTCCCACACATTGCTCAAACTAAAGAAGGAACAAAGATTTTTCTACCCAGCGCGGTTGTGGACAATATTGTCTCTTCGATGCATCGGGCTTTGGTTGGAAGATTTTTTTTCTTTCAGGCCTACAATCGACATGATTCATAGGTGGGCAAATGGATGATGGAAACTTAAGGGCAATGTCAGTATTCTGACCATGCCTGGAGGTTTGTTTCTATTCAAATTCACATCTGAGGAGGATCTTATTTATGTCCTCTTAGGTGCATGCACATATGGAAAGAATTCTATTGCTTTGGCTAAATGGAAGCCTGGATTTGATCCTTCTACAGAACTTAACAGAATGGCTCCAGTCTAGGTCCAGATGTTTGATCTCCTACTGAACTTTTGGGATGAGAAAATCTTCTATTGGATGGGGAACTCCTTCGGTCACTATGTCACTGCGCATGCGGTCACTCTATCCAAGACAAGGTTAGTTTTTACTTATTTTTGCGTGAATGTACCTATTAATAAATTTCTCCCTGATTTTATTACTTTCAAGTCAAAACAGGGAAAATGGACCGAAGCATTAGTTTATGAAAATGCCACCCTTTATTGTCAAAAATGTGCAAAACAAGGTCATACTATTGCAGAATGCAAATCCCCAAAACCTAAGGAACCTAAAATGAAAGAGAATGATTCCTCCCCATCGGCTGAGATAGATAGTACTAAAATGATCCCAGAGCCTAGCAATGGAAATGAAAATCATAGCTCTGAAGAGTTTCAAGACTATCAGTTTATAGATTGCCTAATAGATTTGATGAAATCCCCAGGTTCTAAAGTACAAAAGAATATTTTTTTTAAAAAGGTGAAATGAAGTTGGGGCCCTAGGATCCCCTAGAGGAAGGTAAAATATTATCATAGCCACAGGAGGGTAACAGCTCCCCCCTCTTTGAGCCAAACCCGGGTCATCCTTGGATGGTGATAATAATTTTTCTCTTTGTCCTTCACTTAGAAACACCTTTGTTTTCTCCAAACTATGCTCGGGTGTGTCTAGAGAAGTTATTTTTGAGATTATGTAGCAGAAAGACATAGGGATGGTTACCCCTATAAATCTTGGTATAAAAAATGAAGCTCCAACTTACACCCACCAACACCCCTTAGTGGATGTAGTAGTGGAAGAGATTACCAAGTTAATGATTTCATCCCTTGATGGTAAGGTTGTCTCCTCTATTTCCCAACAAGATGAGGAAGACAAGGAAGAATAGAAGATTCAAAAAAGGACGACAAGAGCCAAGAAAATTGATATTGGATATGAGAATAAGGCGAGCGAGCCTTCAGAAAAACTATCAAGAGATAAAGTGGTTGTTAGGGAGATTTCCAGCGGTAGCCAATCTATCCTTGATGAAGCCCCCACAATAAAAAAATGAAGTTCCTATCTTGGAACATGAGGGGACTAAACAATCCCCAGACACAATTTTCTCTCAAACAATTTATTATTGATCTCAAAGTTGATATCCTTCCCATTTAGGAAGTGAAACTATCTTATTAGGTCTTCTCTGCAGTGGCTAATAGAATTTGGTCGGGATCTTACTTTTACTATAGCGAAGCAGATGGAGCCTCTAGAGGTATTTCCACTATGTGGAATCCAAATAATCAAATAGGGGAAGCCTATGTCTTTTTTCAGAATTATCTTGTTGTTACATTCAAATGGGAGAATTGCACCTAACACCTTTTAAACATATATGTTTCTAACTCTCATGGTGGAAGAAAAAATCTATGGGAATAACTTTTAACTCTAATTTTGTCTAACGAAAATGTTCAATATATGATGGTCGATGATTTTAATTCCCCCTTTTTTCCTTCTAAGAAGTTGGGTGGATTGGTGAACTACATTGACAATATGAATGACCTCTTAGACATCATCAAAAAATCTCGTCTCCTTGATTTAAACCTAGAAGGTAACCCTTTTACTTGGTCTAACAATAGGAAAGGTAACCATTTAATTGAGGTTAGCTTAGACATGGTGCTTGTTTTCTCTAGGTAGGATTTGGGTTGTAATTCTTCTCTTACTTCCCTTTCTAGAATGGTGTCTGAAGCTAGTCTCATTGTGCTTCAATGGCTAAATAAACCTTTCTATGGTCCACACCCATTTCATTTTGAAATCATGTGGACAAATCACCTAGAATTTTAGGACTGCATTACACTTTGGTGGAGATCCCAAGTTCATGGATCTACCATGCAAAGAATATCTCATAAGCTTGACATCATTAGAACGGGAGTTAAAGGTTAGTTAAAAACAACTTTTGGGGATATATTCAAATAGAAAAAGGTGATTGAGGACAAACTTATTTCATTTCAAATCTTAATGGCTAATGGTAACTTAACTCAAGCACTTCATGAAGAGGAAGAGATGTGGAAGAAGTGGAAGGACAATTTGAACGAAGATTAAATATACTAGAAACAAATTTCAAGGATACAATGGCTAAAGGAGGGAGATCAAAATACTTCTTTCTTCCATAGAATGGCTAGCTGACATAAAAAAAGAAACACCATCAGCTATCTTCTAAATGAACTCAATTAGCGGGTCACTAATGAAGTTAAAATATGAGAAATGGTGGTTAACTACTTCAGACAAGCTTATGATGTTCTAAGGGAAACCATCCTAAGATTATGGGGTCTTCACTGAAAGGGAAATACACTATCATGTGTGTTCATATTAGGGGTTTTAAAATGGGAAAAAAAGGGGCAATATATTGCCTAAATAGGGGGAGCGGGTTTTTTGGGGGGTCGGGGTGGGGGTTTATATAGGAAAACATGTGTGGGGGATATTGAGGGGGGGTGAAAAAGGTTGTTTGAGGAAATATTTTTTGAAAATATGGGGATTCTTTAGTATGCCACATGAACACACATGCTATGATTCAATTTCACTAAGTTTAGACCTCATGCTTGAGATCCAGGACAAATTGTTAGTCTACCTCTCTATTTTTTAAATTAAGATGATAATAAACAACTGTTGGCTTCTATCTCTGATGAGGAAGTCAAGGTGGTACTATTTTCTATAGGGAAATTGAAGGCCTCTGGACTTGACGGTTTCCCTCCTACTTTTTTTCAAGAATATTGGGATGTGGTCAACTATGTTGTGACTATGGTGGTCATAGATTTCTTCAAATGGGAAAACTACTGAAAAAGATGAATAACAACACTTACATTTCTCTAGTTCCCAAAACCTTAGAGCCGAGGTGTATGACATATTCTAGACCTATAAGTCTATGCAACACAATGTATAAGATTTTTTCTAAAGCGTTGTTCAACATACTAAAGCCTCTTCTTTATAAATGCATCAACGACTGTCAAAAGGGATTTGTTCCTGGTGTAACCACCCTAATTTGGTCTGCTCTGGCGATAGACCCTATTTTCCCTAAGTGTGATCATACCCCTAATTATTTCAAGACAATTCTTCAATTTATTGGCATAATTCATTTAAATCAAATTTAATCTCCTAAGTGATTTAATCACTAAATCAAATTAATTGC
>MU226230.1:339723-367780 GCA_018584345.1 Thuja plicata
TTAGCCAATTAAATCAAAACAATTCAATTCAATCAATACAAATCAAAACATGGCTAAAGTAATTAATAAAAGAAATTAAATAAATCCTAAATTACATTTCCATTTGCAAAAAGGGAAAGTCAAATCCCTAACCAATGGGAGTTAAATCACTTGGATCACCTCACATGGAGCACCAAAGATTCAATCTCCACCTCTCTTCCACTTTCAATCCTAACCTCTCATTCACCAAATTCTTCTATAAATAGAATGAATTTTAAGCTCATTGGGACCCTAATTTGAGTTTTCAATTTGCAAACTTATGTTGCTAGTATTCTTAGAGATATTCATGCATTTTAGCTTAATTCTTCATTGCATTGTTATAACCTTCAATTTTAGAGCTTAAAATGAACATTGCTTGAGCATTATAGACTAATTTCCTTTGAATCTTCCATTCTAATTTGTATATGTCACTGATAAATGCATAATCTGGGGGAAATTATAGCATTATTCACACTCCTCTTAGATAGGAAGCAATAGGTCAATTTTAGTGATTGATTTGCTTGCTTATTCCTTGTTTTTCACTAATATAATGACTTATTGAAGTGTTTTGTTGCCGACAACATGTACACAAATAACACACACATTTTTGGCACCCACCGTGGGGTAGAATCTCATACTTTACCTCATCTTATTGTTCATTTTGGACTAATTTCTCTTCTCTATTTTTTAGGTACAGAGCCACCTTTAGTCACCCAGGCTCACTTTCAAGAAATTGGATCACATATCAGAAATTACATTGCATCACAGATATTAGGGCTCGCATCTGGTGAATTCTGCATCATTTCTAGTAAAGACTCATTTTTTGTAAATTCTGGATCACATTCAGGAAAGGCAATCGCATTCAGGGAAAATACGATCACATCTGGTTTTTGAATTTGCAATTGGAGAAGTCTAACCACTGATCTTTGGATTTTTGTTGTCTCTGTCCTTTAAACAGCTTTATTCTTGTTTGCAGATTGTTGTTTGTACCTTTTTTTTCTAAAAAATGTGGAAAGGAAATTGCTAACTTGTGGTTTGTAGGTTTTTGATAGATTAACTTGATTTACTTGTTCCAAGTTTTAAAAATTAAATATATTTTATAATCATTTGCTAAATCAATCAGAGGAGTATGCACTTTTCCTTCAAGGAAAATCAGAAACTCAAAAGTTAATTTAGGACTTGAGAGGAATTTGGGGTAAATGAACAAGGCAAACCTCTCATTGTTTAATTCTTTTTGGAAAAGTAATTGAACAACACAAATCACTAAATCTTGTGGGACTAATTGAACAAGCTACATCATATAATTCCCTTTGGTTTGAAATTGAACAACACAAGTCATCTTAAAATTGTGGGAAAAATAACTTCATTGTCTAATTTTGGGATATAGTAAATGAACAAGCAAAGCACTTAAAACTTGTGGGAAAAAGAACAATCAAAATTTGCTTTCAAATTGTACTTATGTTTTCATAATCTAGGAACATTTAAATCAAACTTAAGCTTGTTTCTTAATCTCACTAGAGGATTTGCTCTTCCTTCCAAGTGGAGGAATCAAAAACTCGAAATGGGGAATTGAGTTGTGAGTGAAGTCGTTTGAGGGAAAGAACCTTGATTGAAGTGCTTGTGGGAGAAAATGAGATGGAGTAGGAGAGTATGCTCTTCTTATTTTTGAAGAATCAAAAATCTTGAAATCCTAAGATCACCAATCCTTTGTATGCTTTTCAAAACATTAGAGGGCCTACCGATTGAGGAAGAAATCTCTTGGGAATGACCCAAGTGAGGACAAGTTTTACGCCAACCCTTCCAACTCACTATAAATAATTGCTTCCTTGTACGCTAAAGCCTCAGAAGATGGATTTGGTTTTGTTCTTGAAATTTTGACATCATTCCTTGAACATGCTTGGGTGTGTATAGAGAAGAGCCGCTTGAATCTTTCTTGTGAGAATACACACATTTGAGTACTCATAGGGCTATACGCCTCAATTTTTTCATTTTGAATGGATTTCCCCATCCTAATAAACAAATTGTAGTCAAAACTACTTGATTCATCCCTGAAAGGGTGATAATCTTTGTGCAAGGCAAATAGTAATTGCCCCGAGATACTCATCATTTCGTTCCCTCACTTGCATTTGGAGTCAACTAATATGGTATCATAATGAGAGCCATTGTGTGCTTGGTGATGGCCATATTCTGATTAGCATTTGAGTATGTACTTTGAGTCTATGAGCAAATATTTTCATCCTATACTTAGACACTAGGGATTAAGGATGTGTTTGTTCACCCCTAAGAATGCAAAATTGCTTGATTTTCTTAAAAGATCACTAAAAAGATAAATCCTTCAAACAAGCAAAAAAATTCAATCCTTAGACTACATGCTAGGTTTTTCACTCGCTAGAAAATCTCAGAAAATAATCTACAATCAGACAAACTTCACGCATTCTAAGAAAAACTTAACAAACTTAACAAAACTTGACAAAACATCAAAGGCTCGCATCTAGTCTGTCCTAGCTCGCATATGGTTGTGCAAAGTCACATTTAGTATCCTACCTCACATCTAGTCATTTTTGCATCACCTATAGGGAGAAAGGTCACATCCTGAATATCAAAACTTGCACTTGTTTCATATAAAGCTCGCATCTGGTATTTCCTATCTCACCTACAGTGTGTCACATCTAGAACAATGAGCACTTTCATAGTTGTCTCTCAGATAAATATATTTGGATACCCTTTTGGCTCCTTAGTCTAGTCCTGTTGCTTTTTCTGGTCTCTCTGTTGTTGTTTCAAAACTTTTTCACAAGTCTACCTTGCATGTCATTTTGGGCTCTTACAATTGGTCTCAAAATGTGTGGTCTATTCACTTCTCAATACAACTTGATTCCCAACTCATTATCAGGGCATTCTGACCCTTTGACACTCGAGTCATTTACTTCCATCAAACAACAAATAATCCTTTACAACTTGGACACACTTACTTGGACAATTTGAGACTTCACTTGACACTATTGGGAAACTTTGGACATAGTTGAGATTCAACTTCATGGTTAACACAAGATGCAACAAGTATCTTGCTAATGAATCAGAAGTAACTCCTATATTTCTACACTTTCAACAAGGAGAAACATCTCGCAATCCCTTATTTGACACAGAATCACCCACACCCGCAATGGAAGCTCCTAGAAATGAATGGAGTACAACCTTTGAGGAAAACAACAATGACAAGAACCAAAGACAAGAATACAGTAGTAGTGAGGAAGAAATTCACATCACTCACCCTTTTTTTGACTTGGATAGTGATTGAGACATACCCAAAGAAGAGTATAATAGACTCAAACAAAGTAGAAAATTCCAAAGAACATTGGAAAAGATAATCGGTGAAGACAACGAGAAATACTTTCTACATCTAGCATCTATTGGAGTTAAACTACCTAAAGATTATGATGCTAAAAGACTAAAGGAAAAAGAGATACCAACCCCTATCTCTATTCTCACCAAACAATTGACCTTGATGCAAGCCAAAATTGCAACATTCAAACAAGAGAAGGTCAAACCAACAAAGAAATACTCTTTGGACCACATTTGTCCATTTCCTTTTGACAAGAGTATTAACATGATTCCATTTCCTCCCACTATGGCAAGGCCTAAATATGAAAAGTATAAGGGGGAGACTAATCCACATGACCATGTGAGAGAGTATTGTTCTCTAAGCATTGAGTACATGCACGAACCAACATACCTAATGGGGCTATTTCTGGGAAGTCTAGGCGGAAATGCTATGGAGTGGCTCTCCAAACTCACACCTAAGGTGAAATATTTTGAGGAGTTAATACAACATTTTGTCCAACATTACTCCTATAATATACAACATGGCATAACCATGATGGACTTGTGTAACACAAAACAAAGAACTAGTGAATCCTTTACACACTTTTTACAAAGGTGGAGGAAAATCTTTGCAAGGTATTCAAGAGCTATTCCCAAATCGGAAAAGATGGAAATCTTCATAAACAACTTTATACCTGAATTAAACTATGCTTTGCAAATGCAAGATTCACCTAGATTTTATAGGATGATCAAAAATGACATCCGTATTGAAGAGGTCATGGTTAAGAAAGAAGAAATCACCCTTCAAAGTGATAAAAAATCTACCAACTATAACAACAAGCCTAAGTAGAGGAATAAAAACAAGAATGTTGTTAATGATGGAGTGGTAGATGCATCTAATGCTAATCCTAAACCAACAGTGTTTAATCTAATGAATAGCATGCAAGAAAACAAGGAAGCTAAGGTAACAACCACAATACCTAAAGAAAACAATGAGAACAACAAGAGTAGACCATGGACTTCTAGACCTCAACAAACATTCACTCATTTGGGTGAGCCTCTTGAGATTGTTTTGAAGACACTATTGGACAACAAAGTTCTTACAATTCCTGATTCAAAACCATGGGAACTAGAGGTAAAACCAAAATGGTGGGATGATAATTCTTATTGTGTCTTTCACAAGAACAAAGTACATTAGACCAATAATTGTGTGAAGCTTAAACATGTTATACAAGACCTTATTTAAGGAGGAAAAATCAAAGTGGAGGGACACACCACTAATGAAGACCATACAGAATTCAACAAACCATTCCCTAATTATGAGAAAGGGGAAGCTTCTAAAGGAAAAAGAAACGAAGTAAATTATGCCTACTCTAATAATGATAATGTGATTAACATGTTAGACATTAAATATGAATCAATCAATGTGATCACTATGAAAGGTGCTAAAGACACATCTTCACAATCAAATGCAGTGACTCAAAGTTAAGTACAAGTCACAATCAAAGGACCTAGTTCCTCATCAAAACCAACAACATCTTCCAAAGTACCTATTGTCACTATTCCCAAACCAGTAGCAACAATACAAATAGTTATCGTTCCTGCAATAAACTATAACTTGGTGGATCAATTGCAAAGAACCTCTGATCAAATTTCTATCTTTGAGTTACTCAAAATATCCTCAATGCATAGGGAAGTTCTTAAACAAGCCCTACATTCTGCAAATGTGCCAAAATACATTGATGTAGAAAATTATAAGCAATGGTAAATCATATCTCAGCACCACACTATCTCTCTTTTTTAGAAGAAGATAAAAATTCATTGACACATCCGCATAACCAACCCCTACACATTGAAGTCCTAATTCACAAATCCTATGTCAAATGTGTATTGATGGATGGAGGCACAGGGTTGAACATTTGTACTCTCAATCTAATAAAAAAGTTGGGTCTTTCAAAACAAACCATTGATTCAAGAAGTAAGATAACTATCAAAGCTTACGATGAAGAAGAAAGATCCTCTAAAGGCCTCATTGTTTTACCAATCAAAATAGGACCCGTTGAAAGAAATGTGATCTGTCAAGTTCTAGATCTACCCTTGGCTTACACCATACTATTAGGGAGACCTTGGATTCACAAAATGAAAGCAGTACCATCTACTTACCACCAATGTATCAAATTCCTACATAATGGGGTGGAAGTAACAATTCCTACAGATGCCAATTATACTTGCAACAATGTTAAAGTAGATAGTATGGTTCCTCATAACAAGGAAGTTCCAAAAGAAACTATACCTGAAACTACTAAAGACATTGTTATGAGAAGCTTTGGAAAGACATTAAAACTTGAAGGAACTAGTATGGGAGAATACAAGCTAGACCTGACCCCATCATTGACAGAACTTCCAATGTCTCCAAGATCTTTTGGGAAAACTTCCTCATCTTTCACACCTACTACATCTAAAGAAATAGAAATTCACAAAGCAACTGGTATGGTTAAAGTATCTACTTCTAAAGAGGATGAAAAATAAGAAAATTTAGTCTTGGCTTGGCTTTATAAAGGATAACCAAAAGACAATGAGGTAAAACATGTGAAAAATATCCCCATAAAAGTATGGTAAATGATATGACCTTCTCAAACAAATGGGATATAAAGGGAAGGGACCTTTAGTAGACAAAGGAAAAGGACTTGTTGAACCTATTCACATGGAATTTAGAAATACCAAAGACAAAATAGGACTAGGTTTCAATAATAAATCTGAAAACCCTACTTAAAGAGATGGTCCAATCTTTGATGAAGGAAGTGATGAAGAATAAGAAATAGAACTAGAACAATGGACTTATGAGATATTATTGCATATCGGTATAGAGTATCACGAATATCAAGGAGAAAGATATGTACCTAGCTTTGAAATACCACAAGACACTCATGTTCCTTTATTGACACAAGCTACTATTCAAGAAGTATAGGAAATAACAAAAGACTCTCCAGAAGTCCCATTGATAGAAACCACTTCTGAAGAAATACCCCCACAACAAGATTTACATCTTAACTGGGGGGAAGTTGGTCACAATTTCACATGTCCTATATTTACCACACTTTGATCTACAAGTGGCTAATAGAGTACATCATGTAACTATTACTGAGTTTCTAAACAGATCAGATGATGAAATAATAGACTCACATGATTATGAATGGGATGTCCTATCTGATGCTACCATGCACATTGAGGTAGATGTGATTCATAAATTGGAACTGATATTTCAAAGAGGAGAGAGTTCTAACACTTCCCCTAACATTATTGTTGTTCTAGAATCAGATGAGTTACCATTACCTAGAATTCTTGATGAAGAAACTGGTGTTTTACTAGGTCTAGAAGACATTATGAGACTACAAGAAATGAGTTCCATTTTTCTAAGAGAAGAAGAAGAAAGATCAACTGATGAGTCACTAGAGTTAGGTCCACATATTACTAAAAATGACCCCATTAATGATGATTTAACTCTTGATGGTCTAAACTCTATAGAAGTTGACTTAACAGAACATGTCTTATCAGTTAATAGTTTTGACGTTGACATAATGTTGTCCTTACCAAACTCTGATTCATTATCCTTGATAAATTCTGACCTAATTGATTGGAGGAATTCAAATCCTAATCCTATCATGAACTTCCCTAATGACTACACTTTCGCCTGTTATCTAAATGCTTGTGAACCTTATCCTTCTTCCACCAATGCAAGGAGCATAAACATGTTAGAGGAGGATATCAAGTTTCTTAGTCACAAATTGAAAAATAACAAGAAGAAAATAACTGATGGTGAAAACCACGTTGTGGTAGTATCAGATTCTAAAAAAGTAAAATAAAAGATGTATCTAATAGTGAAAACCGCTCGAAAGTGCCAAAAGATGGGATTATTTATATCCTCCCTAAGAACTTTCAATAAATATCTTTAGTTTTGATAGAACCTACACAACTGGTTAACTTGGGCACAACTGAAGTTCCTCAAATTTTTCACCTAGCACAATCCTTATCAGAAGAGGAGAAGACATAATTCACTGAGTTTTTGAAAGAGAAAAAGATCAACTTTGCATGGTCTTACACAGATATGCCTGGATTGGATGTTGAACTAATAATGCATCATTTATCTATAGCTCCTAGGATCAACCCTGTGAAACATAAACTAAGAAAGATGCATCCTCATGTTGCATTACTAGTGAAAGAGAAAGTTGGATTCATAAGAGTCATCGCTTATGCAAGATGGATTTCTAATGTGGTACCAGTATCTAAAATAGATAAATCTATCAGGATCTGTACAGACTTTAGAGAATTAAAGAAAGCATGTCCAAAAGATGATTTTCAATGCCAAACATTGATATGATCATAGATCTTATAGAAGGCTATCAGATGTACTCACTAATGGATGGTTTTTCGTGCTATAACCAGATTAATATTGCTCCCAAAGATCAAGACAAGACCGCATTCACATGTGCATGGGGAAATTTTTTCTGCAACGTTATGTCATTTGGACTAAAGAATGCTGGTGCTACATACCAAAGAGCTATGACAACCATATTTCATGATAAGATTCATAAAAACATGAAGGACTACATGGAAAATACCTTAGCAAAGTCAAGAACAAGGACTACTCATATTGAAGAGTTGCGGAAGATATTAGATCACATGGAACAATTTCAACTTAGGCTTAATCCAAAGAAGTGTGCCTTTGGAGTTCAACCAGGAAAGCTACTAGGGTTTATAGTACCAGCAAAAGGAATTGAGGTGGACCCTGCAAAATTCAAAGCTATACTAGGAATGTCACATCCATGCCACATTAGTCAAATGAGGAAATTATAGGGAAGACTCCAGTCAATCAGGAGATTTATGTCACAACTTGCAGATAGAGCACAACCTTTTACTAAATTGTTACATAAGGGTGTTACCTTTAAATGGGATGAACATTGTGAAAATAACTTCAAAGAATTAAAAGATTACTTGGCTACTCCTCCTATTCTCATGGCACCCATTCATGGAAAGCCATTACTCCTATACATTTCAGCTACGACTACATCGTTGGGAGTATTGTTGACTCAAGAAGATGAAACTAATAAGGAAAGAGCAATCTACTATATTAGTAGAACACTAGTATCTTATGAACTCAATTACAGCATAATTTAAAAACCTTACTTAGTAGTTGTCTTTGCATCACATAAATTGAGACATTATATGCTATCACACACAGTAAATATTATTGCAAAGATAGATCCTCTAAAATACCTCTTAAGCAATACATCATTAATAGGAAGGCTAGCAAAGTGGGTCCTGATTCTAAGCAAATTTGATATTAAGTACGTGGATAGAAGGGATATTAAAGGACAAGTCCTCGTAGATCAATTATCTGATTCACCCTTGCAAGATGATACACCTCTAATAATTAAATTTCCTGATAAAACTATTATGCATTTAACTGAACATACGTGGAAGATGTACTTTGATGGTTCTTTCACGCAACAAGGCTCTGGAAAAGGAGTTCTTTTCATTACTCCTCAAGGCTACAAGATTCTCAAGGCATACCAATTAATTTTTCCATTCACCAATAACATTTCTAAATATGAAGCATTAGTGAATGGTCTTAAATTGGCTATGGAATGGAAGATCATAGAGTTACATGTGTATGGTGACTCTCAGCTTATTATTAATCAAATAAATGGAGACTATCAAACTAAAGATGAGAAGCTGATGCCTTATAAACAACTGGTTGATGTTTTTAGCATCAATTTTTTGTAGCTTTTTAGTTGTTTCATTCTTTTTGTGTTTGTTTTAGTTTTTATTTTTATTAGCTCCTTCCCTTTTTTGTTGGGTGTATTTTTTCTTTCTTATAGGCATTTTTTGTTGTAGTTGTTCTCCTCCTCAGAGTTGCACTTTTCTCTCTCTCTCTCTCTCTCTCTCTCTCTCTCTCTCTCTCTCTCTCTCTGTGTGTGTGTGTCCTTTCTATCCCCTTCCTTTTTATACATCTTTTGAGTGAGGATTTGTCTGCATCTTATATTTTTACATCTCTTGCACTCTCTCTCATCTTGATGATGGATCACAGAGTGTGATCCGAAATGTTGATGCTAAAAACACTTACACAATCAAATCTAGAAGCAAATAATTGAAACTACTTTGTCTTCGTCACATTCTAGCAAATACCAAGAACAGAAAACAAAGCTCCAGATGTTATGGCTACACTGGCATCCATGTTATAACTAGAAGAACATCAGTTCCACTAGGACTTCTTGGTGTAAGAACTATCCTATCCATATTTTGATACCCTTGAGTACCAAATAATTTGTGCTTTGAATGCCTAAGACCAATCTCGGTATGCTAAACTCATTTCCTATCTAACTGACCAAACTCTACCCGATGGTTTATCAAGGAATGAAAAACAAACCTTAATTAGGACAACATCGCATTATGTCCTCATTACTAATGACTTATATAGAAGAGGTCTTGATGGTACACTTCATAGGTGTTTAGAACAAGAAGAGTCAAATCATGCATTAAAAGAAGTCCATGAAGGTGTATGTGGATCACACTCAAATGGCTTTTCACTAGCTAAAAAACTGCTAAGAGTAGGCTATTACTGGCCCACGATGGAAAAAGATGTTGTTCTATTCTCAAAAACATGTCATAAATGAAAAACACATGGGAATCTCATCCATGCTTCTACTAGAGAACTCATACCATTTATAACACATTGGTCATTTCAGCAATGGGCCTTTGATTTGGTTGGACAAATATATCCTAATTCTTCAAGTGGAAACAAATACATCATTACGGCCATTGAGTATTTCACTAAGTGGATTGAAGTCATGCCACTGATCAAATCCATTGGAAAATAGGTGGCTATGTTTATCTTGAACTAGATTATTTGTAGGTATGGGTTACCCTCTTCAATTGTAACACAATGGGGGCCAATTTAAAAATAAAGATATCAAATACCTATGCACACAGTTTCACATTACTCAGCATTGTTCTTCAATCTATTATCCTCAGGGTAATGGACAAGATGAGGCATCTAACAAGAACATTCTCAAAATCCTACATAGAATTGTGAGTAAGTCTAGCAAAGACTAGCATTTGCAATTAAATCTGGCACTTTGGGCCTATAGAACAAGTATTAGAACACCAACTGGAGCCATGCCATTTGCTTTATTCTATGGCACTGAGGCAGTATTACCTATTGAGGTTGAAATTTCATGTTTGTAGGTATCTTTACAAGGTCTTGTTACTGATGAACAATACTGCATTGATAGGGTGAATTCATTAGACTTACTTGATGAGCGCAGGCAACAAGCATTTGATCATCTGAAAGTGTGCCAAAAATTCATCTCAAAAGAGTACAATAAAAAGGTCAAACAATGACACTTTCAAGTGGGGGATCTCATTCTCAAAGAGAATCCTAAGAACCATCCAAATAGAGAACAAAAAGGAAAATTTGAACCCAACTGGTTGGGACCTTATGTTATTACTGCAACTTTTGGGATTGGAGCTTATTAGTTAGCTACACCTGAGGGAGAAGTTCTTCCTGATCCCATTAATACTCTACATTTGAAGCGGTTCTACGCTTGATATCTGACTAGAAGAGCCCATGCAGTGAAAATCTCAGAAAATACCAAAAAAATTAGAAAATTGATCCTGAAGAAATCCAAAAACAATGGAAAAATTCCTAAAAAAAAGATATCCTTGGTGAAAACCTAGCAAACAAGCGCCTTGATACTACAAAATAAAATAAAATAAAAATAAAAAAGAACAAAAAAATTGAAAAAGAGAAAAGTTCCTTGATGAAAACCTAGCAAACAGGCGTCTTGGTAGCAAAAAAGAAAATCTTTGCAGAGTGGTGAAAGCCTAGCAAACAAGCGTCACTCAAACTTTGTGCTCTATCTATCAATGTGTTGATGATACTAAATCTTCATACTCGCACTTGTGCCTTTGGCTCTTATTCCTTACAAATTTCCTATCCTTGCTTGGGATTTGTCTACATTTTCATCTTAGGAATAGTCATTTTGCACTTGGGGCATCTTTGCTAGCATGGTTAGTCTACATCTGCTAGGTTGTCCTAAGATTCTTGTCTAGGATGGTTTGCCTCTCAAAAATATTATTTCTCAATACTTGCACCTAAACATCACTATCACAAACAAAGGTGTTTTCTTCAACACCACCTACTTGTAACAGACATCACACTAGTGTTTCTCAACACTTTAATCAAGAAATTTAAATGACCTAGTGTTTTTCAACACTTTAAATAAAAAATGTACTAGTATTTCTCAACACTTTAATCAACCAATATTTCTAAACACTACATTGGATTGCAATTACTGACAAAGTTAATCTGATATATACTCAGACATGAAAACATATTGCTTAATTTCAAATTTTGATTGATGAATCTCTATTGCACTTGACAAATGAATCAACAATATTTCTCAATACTACTTAAACACATAGTTTGATCTTGGTTTGATTATGACTCTTTAATGTTCCCATGATGTTTCATACTAGGGCATCTAAGCAGTTATAAATTTTCTTTGATTGATTCTCAATTGATGATTGTTATATCTTTCGAGTTACTCCATGATGTCTATTCAAAGACAAAGAGTCACAAGGATAGGGGGAATAACATTTTCTTGGTTTTCTACATATGGTGATTGTTTCAAATGATCCTATAAATTTCACCTAACTTGGATATTTATAGTAAGGGCTGCCAACATGAGTGGATAGCCGCATATATCTCAATCCTTGTTATGTGTAAACTATGGTGAGGTGGAAACAGTTTCCTTGTCTATTTTCTAAATTAGATTCTCACTAAGGTGTACACTACATGATGTACCCAAGAATATGAATTTTCAAGGTCATTACAGGTCACATATCTTACATTACACTTAAATAAAAACTGATTCTTAATAGTAAAAGGAGATAACTAACTTGTCATCCTAGCTTATATGCCTTGATGCCTAAGTTCATTTCTGAAATTGCATCTAATACACATAGTATTCATACTTTCATGATACCAGTGGGTATTAGTGATAGTTGTACTATCAGGTGATGTCCATTACAAAAATGCCCAATGATGATACAATGCTACAATGTATACAAATTAGTGACAGTCCTAAGAGTATGCATGTAGATGCATTTAGAGATTGCATGATTCATTTGAAAGAAAATTGTAAAGGAATTGAGCTTAAAATGATTTCTTGATTCATCTGAAATCCAAGTTAATTACATAATCAATATTACTGATATCAATGTCATTGCATATTCATGGCATACATTCTGCATTCATAAACGAGAAAGAGAAAAGACAAAAAAAAAAAAGAATTCAAGCATTGCATTTATTTCTACATCCTAAGTGCATCCATACATTTATTTGCATAAAGAAAATCTCAAAAACATTCATTTGCATATTCACTTAGCATCATTTGAAACACATTTATATATCAGTAAAAAAATCACAAAGCATAAATGATGTCATCACATATCTAATCTAACTCATCAAGAGACCAAGATCATAATCACATGTGCATTAAATCTAAACATATATCAAAGCAAGAGAACCCATGAACATATAAATATCAGGAACAACTATCTCAGATATATCAGATATGGATCAGATTAAAAATGTGGAACTATGTACACACGAGTATCAGAGTATCAATATACATGTATAAATGTCATAGTACAAAAGAATGATCTCAGAAGGATCAAGATATACAATATGATCTCAGAAATATGACAAAATGTAGTATCAGGTCTAACTACCACCCTCTCCCTGATCTGGAGGAGGAGGAGGTGGTACAAATGGAGCTGGTGGAGGCATGGGCCCCTGAGACTGTTGAGCCATCCATGAATAAAAAGGTGCTCTCTAACCCTTTGGCACCATAGCATGATATAAACCTGAGTAATACACTTCTCTCTATCCTTGGTGAGTAGCTACCCAAGCCTGAGTATCTCTCTCTTCCCTGAGTATGTCCAGTTGTCTGTCCCTCTCTGCTCTTAGCCGATCAAGTTGTATATCTCTATCTGATCTCATACGCTTGAGTTGTGCATCCTTGTCGGCAAGTAACGCCTCTAAAGTAGTGATCCTCACTTTGAGATGCTCATTCTCATTCTCACACTGTGTCAAAGCATCATCATCTCTACCTGATGAGCCTCTACTTGTATCTTATCTTGTAGGCCTATCTTGTGACCTATCCTGTTGAGCATCCTATTGATGATGTCACTATTGTTGCTGCTCTCTAGTCAATAGTGGACTTGGATCTCTCTGGAGAGCAACAAATTTGAGACAAGTTTGCCTCCCACTACCACTAACACCCTCTCCACTCCCTCCCACTGCACCTCCACCCCTATCATCTACATCATCTTGATCATCAGGACCCTGTCCTCTATCCAGAGGAGGTCGCCTCCCATCTCATCTCCCACCATCACTCCCACCCACAATTCCTCTCTCTCTCTCTCTCTCTGAGCTCCCCCTCTACCTCTAATAGGACAATCATCAGTGAGATCATAGTCTAAAGGACCCTCAATACGCGAAACTACCTCCTCATGCATTTTAAATTGTGGAAATGAATACTGTAACATTTGCGCATGATAACCATCCAAGTATCCTACATCTGCTACCTCTAGAAGGAGATCCCATGGAACTACTACCATATCTCTAATAGCACGCTGCATAGTCTCATATACCAACTAGAAACCTTACAGTGGTGCCTCATCCTAAATCTATGCATAAATAGATAAATTTGGGCATCTGCCCTGCATGCAGTCATACTACCTCAAAACTTGTGTGACCAAGAATCTCTCAACTATATACCTGGTCCTGCCAATCAAGTACCTGCTCTAGAAGAAATATGGAATTTGTCACCTGTTAGATAGCCACTCCTTGCAATCAAGGTATGGTTGCCATACTACGACATTCATATCATCCAAAAGATGGTGCCAATACTCTACCTTGCCTAGATGGGGTTATTGAATCCAACTAGAGTACATATAAACATAAGGCTGTTGATCCAACCGCTTCCTGTCAACTATCAGCTGTGTAACTGGGATATGCTCCCAAGCCTAGATGTGTAATACAAGAATTTCAATAGTCACACTATGAGAATACTGGTACACGATCTCATGTAACTCTCTATAAATATGAGCAAGTATACAACTGCCCCATGCAAATCTTTGAGATGAACCAATTATATGTTCTAGCATGTCTACCCAACCAACCATAAATCCATGTTGTCCTCGGTCAAGCATCCAGATGCCTCCAATCAAACTGGCCAAGTATACAGGAAGACGATTGTAATTATCGCACATGTAATCCCACATGAGGTAATAGCAAGAAATAGTATCATCTCCAAAGAACCGTCACATTGTGGCAGTAGCTGAAATAGAAGTGGAATCAAACTGCGTCTCTCAACCCATCACAGGAACTCTAAGTATATGCCACACATCCTCAGGTGTGAAGGTCATCTCACCAGTCAGGAGATGGAAGGTGTTGTGCTCAGAATGCCACCTCTCAGCCAGAGTAGTCAACAACCCTTGATTTACCCTGATGTTGGGTAAATCACTCAAAGATAATAATCCTACACATGCGACTAACTTTGCCTTGTCGTCGATCAAAGATCTAGATAGCGCAAGGACATGACCAAGGTACAGTCCTCAGAATGAGATGACCTCAAAAGGAACCTGTTAAAAAGATAGTAATTGTAGAAAAGTTCAAATCAATACTCTATCTAAGGAAACTAAGCAGAAACATAATCAGCTACGTGTTTTTGGTTATCAAACAGAGAAAAATAGTCAACATTGGAAGAAAAATAAGTCAAAAACTAGAAATGACTCTGCTCCTACAGGGTGTGATCCCTTGTATGAGATGTGATCTGTGATTCCTGGGATGCGATGGGGCATCTAGGAAGCGATCCTTTTTTCACAGGATGCGACGCAAGATGTGGCGTGTGACCCTATTCCAACAGGATGCAAAAATCTTAAAAATCCTATTCTTAACTACAACATGCGATGAAAGTCACTAAACAGGGTGTGATCTTGAAAATACAGGATGTGACCCAAGATTTTGGGCAAAAATGGGAAGTGACTCAAGATTGACTGGGTGTGACCCTAAACACGAGAAGTGACTCAAAACAAAAAAAGCTATAACTACTACAAAAATGCACAAAATTGGAAACTACAAACTTGAAAAGGTAAGTTTTTGAGCACTTACTAGAGGTGGGTAGTCAGCTAGTCACTGATGTCGACAGATGAGCTTGAAATGATGTTTATGCACGGGGACCACTATCTTCTCTGCAAAGCTCTCTGAATTACCAAGGATAAAAGTGAAAATGAATGGGTAAAAAGTGAATTTTGAGCTATATATTTAACTTTTTGAACTATTTAGGAGCTCCAGAATTCCTCCCAGACAATTGAAATTCATTTTGTTCTCTTTCTGATCAATCAAGGATGAAATCAAATGCACCATCAATGTTCTACACATCATAGTAAAAATTTTATGATAGTTATAAAAAATGCATAATTGCTTCACATGTTCTGAAAATTATTCACAGGCTTTACGCAATCAGTTTTCTGGGTTCTATATCATCAAATTGCACATTATTCATCAAAAATATTGGTTAGACATCATTTTATCAGACTCAAAAATCACATTTTAAATGTGATTAACTTGGTAAAATTGTGTTTTCTCTTAACACACCTTCGTTTCTCCACTTCTTCTAAATTGGTTAATCTCGATTCAATCGATCAGTTCAAGTGATACATCATTCTACAGAGGGATTTATTCTTTTTCCTTTGATTTCTCTCCCAAGGGGCCATGATCACACTTAAATTAGTCAAATTCTTGCTTGAAACAACATTAAAATGACTTCATTTTAAAAAAAACTAAAGGCATGACAGTTCCTTGACTAAGTCAGGACTGTTGGATTGAAGGCTTCGGTTCTCACAAGCTAGATATCTTATGTCTACTTTTCTCATATTCTTATTAAGCTCCTCGAAGCTTTGTACTGACCTTCGTTTGATCAAGTTCGAAGTCAGTATTATCAATTTTTGGACGATAACCAACTTCAGAATTGGTATCTTTAAGATCTTTGCTTATTGACCTTTGTTCAATCAAGTTCAAAATCAATTCTATCAGATTAGTTTAATCAAGTGTGAGACTGATCTTATCAGACATTTCATTCAATCAAGTACAAAATTCTCAAACTTTTTGAAGTCAACATCAAAAACTTTCGTTGAATCAATGCGTTGCTCGCACATCTATTCAAAGAGGGGCAAATGTAACCACCCTAATTTGTTCTGCTCTGACCATAGACCCTATTTTCCCTAAGTGTGATCATACCCCTAATTATGTCAAGACAATTCTTCAATTTATTGGCATAATTTATTTAAATCAATTTTAATCTCCTAAGTGATTTAATCACTAAATCAAATTAATTTCCTTAGCCAATTAAATCAAAACAATTCAATTCAATCAATACAAATCAAAACATGGCTAAAGTAATTAATAAAAGAAATTAAATAAATCCTAAATTACATTTCCATTTGCAAAAAGGGAAAGTCAAATCCATAACCAATGGGAGTTAAATCACTTGGATCACCGCACATGGATCACCAAAGATTCAATCTCAACCTCTCTTCCACTTTCAATCCTAACCTCTCATTCACCAAATTCTTCTATAAATAGAATGAATTTTAAGCTCAATGGGCCCCTAATTTGAGTTTTCAATTTGCAAACTTATGCTGCTAGTATTCTTAGAGATATTCATGCATTTTAGCTTAATTCTTCATTGCATTGTTATAATCTTCAATTTTAGAGCTTAAAATGAATATTGCTTGAGCATTTTAGACTAATTTCCTTTGAATCTTCCATTCTAAGTTATATATGTCACTGATAAATGCATAATCTGAGGGAAATTATAGCATTATTCACACTCCTCTTAGATAGGAAGTAATAGGTCAGTTTTAGTGATTGATTTGCTTGCTTATTCCTTGTTTTTCACTAATATAATGACTTATTGAAGTGTTTTGTTGCAGACAAAAGGTACACAAATAACACACACACCTGGTAGGAATATTCTTGATGCTACTATTTCTACTCATGAAATAATTCATTCGATGAAAAAAAGTCAAAATGAAGGTATGGCTCTTAAACTAGATATCTCCAAGGCCTATGATACATTCCTTTTTGGCAGATCTTCAATTGTGGAAGCCAAAAAATAGAAATGCCTCCTCCAAGACTATGTTTGTGCCTGTAGACAATGCATAAACTACCAGAAGAAAAAAAATATTTTTTCAACACTAAGGATGACCTCTAGATTAATATCAGAGACAGCCTTGGTTGTCAATGTTCCAACCTTCTAGATACTTATCTTGGCCTCCCCCTCATGGCTAAGGAGGTAACTCCTACCTTCTAGAATGACATTCTAGAAATAATTCAGATGAAACTTGCTAACTGGAAGGGAAAGCTCCTCAGTAGTGAAGGTAAACTTCAACTTCTCGCTTCTTTCCTCCAAGGAATTCGAGTCTACTTCCTTTCCCTTTTCAAAATTACAGGGGTTGTGGCAGAAAAAATTGAGAGAAACCAAAGAACTTTCAAGTGGATAGATTTGGAAGAGAAGAAGAGACTAGCTCTTGTCAATTGGCATATGGTCTGTTACCCAAAGTACCAAGGTGTAGTGCCTCCCATGTTTGCATTCTGTCCCATGACTATTTTGACCCGAGAGACACTATGATTATTACTGGATTATTTGCATAGTGAGGTGCTTTGATGACTTTACATTGTTTTGATTACCTTATCATAGTTATTAGAAGCTATAGGATGTTGCTATTCAGTTTGATCATATCTGCATGATGATGCTATTGGTGTGACATGATGCTTTATGATGATGTCTGGTTTATTTTGTATTCGTACTTGGAGTATCGATTATATTTATATCCAATGGATGTTATTGGACGCTTTATTATGGTGGTGTTATGTTGTGGATATTTGTCTTTTACTTTCAGTAGATATATGCTCAGATGGCTGTAAATGATTATTTAAATACTTTAATTTTAATGCATTATCATGTGATTATATATTTTTATATTGTACTACACCACCGCTATGCATTTTTCATGTTGGTGCTAGTATGAAGTGAGATGGATTCGTAGTCACTTTCTTGCGAGATCTACATGATGTCTCGTTCTCCTTCAACGTGATTATGTGTTTGTGGTGCTTTGACTATTTATATGTTGAGCATCTACACTTGATGTTTGTTTGTTTACTAAATAGGTACTAGGTACATTCATCTTGAGTTACAGGATTTGATTTTGTACCTATATCCCTGAAAGTGGCACCAGGAGATAATGACCTTGACCATTCATGTTGAGCCAATGTCGTCCCTGTATGGGCGACGTATCCGTAATATTGTATTATTATTAACCCTTCAGTTATTATGGTAAATCCAGATTCATAATACAATATGTGATTTGAACCATGAGCATGTCTGTGCTTTTAGGGTTCTGCAGTTGTCACGGAAATTATTAATTAAATGTTGATTTACTAGTATTATGGGGAATTTTAATGATTTGTTTTATTTTATTTATTTTCTGGCTAATTTGTCGTAGTTGAATTCCAAATGCCTGGAATTGTTTTAATTAATTTTGGGAAAGGGCCAATTAGTTGATTAAGTGTCTTAATATTCTAATTTATAAGTCACTTTCTCAAAAGTGCTTATATTAGGCAAAAAGTGAGTTATGGACTTTCACTTTTTTATTGTATGATTTTGAGAGTTTAAGTTTTTCTCCAAAACCCTCTTTTGAGAATTTGGTTGTTTACTCATTGTGGATATTGGCTCATCAAATCATCATGAGGATAGGCTCGTTGGAATTGTAGTGGGGATCTCCATCTTCTTCATGATTTTTAGCTCGATTGAAGTCTTCTTCATTTTCTTCTCTTCATTCTAGTTTTTGAGCAATTGGAGTGAGGTAGGGTTTTCTCATTTTTTATTGTTTTACTTTTTTTTTTCAAATTATTTCGATTGCTAAATGTTTGGGGGTTTTAGAACTAGTGTTACCCTCTATTTTTATGCATTTCCATGACCCAGTTGGACGGGCATGAGCAATTATGTGTTTTCCATGTTTTAGAATTTGAAGTTTTTACCTAGTTATGCTGTCATATTTTGTATGTGTACCTAGCACTTGAATTTTATTTGATTTTTAGGATTTTGGGAAATGTTTTAGAAGTGGGTTTTCAATTTCATTAAATTCTAGGATATTTGAATTTTGGGTGTTTTTTGTGTCACCTAATTTTGCGTATCACCCAATATTTGTTTGTTGCCTTGTTGGCTTGATTTGAATTATGTTTTTAGTAGCCTCTACTACAAGGAGTAGGATCATGGAGTTGGAATTGATAGAGGAAATTCCAAGTGTTTTATATCTTGATCTGAAAGAGCTTTGTCAAACTTAATTTGTGGATTTGGCCTTTGGTCAGTTTTTTCATAATTTGTTTATCCCTTTTGGTTTCCACTCGGTCATGATTCTTGAGTGAGCTATGTCATTTCTCCTTGTTTCTTTTCCTGGATCTAAGCCCTTGCATATTGTTCTTTCATTGTTTACATGGTGCTAGATGTGCCCACCCACATGCACATGAGTGGTTTTATGGCAGATCTTGCGAGACTTGAACTCCTAGATATAGGTCAGTTGAGTATTTGTTCATTAGGGGTTGGGTTGGTAAATTGCATTGCCTTGTGGTACCCATCATATGGCGAGAAAGAGTATGTATGGGTAGACGTGTGGAGTGGCTTCTCACAGTTATCCCAGCCCGGAAGTGACCGACAAGGTAACATGAAGAGGTTTAATAAAGTGATAACCAAATAACACATGGATAATAAAATTTAATGCAAGATAATAGAACACTAGTATGGTAGCTGAGGGTCTTGTGCGAGCCAGTGTGAGGGTGTGGTGTATGTATAGTAGCTAGTCTCCTGTATGATCTAGTGTAAGGACACAGTATGAGGCCTCTCGAGGGAGTTGAGTTACCATACCACATACTACATGGGCTAGTACGAGCCAAAAAATAACACTCCACTAGAGTCCCTACATAGTATCCTATAGTGTGTTCTAATTAGTGACCTGGAATACTACATTTGTATTCATGATAGTATGTGTACCTTGAGTCATGCAATGGTTGGCGTGTGTGTATGCTCTTGTGTGTGTGTGTGTGTGTGTCTTATGTGACTATGGTTAGTTCATTATCTCCATGAGCATGGTGGGGTGGGCCTACAGGTTCCATATGGTTAGGAGGCATTGCTAACCTATACCACTATTATGGATCAGAGTATAGAGACGATCTTCCTCCATCTATAGGATAGGAAATTGAAGCTCATTTGTTCTTCAGGTTACTTTCAGTGATTTATGCAATTACTTTGTATACATGTATATGTATTTGATGAAGATGATATAGATGCTTATATTCTTTCAGTAATGTTTTAATTATGCTTTTGGTGCTATCAAGTGTCTACCTCCTCGATTTTCCTATTTTCAACACTCCCTAGTGTGGAGTTTACTTTCTTATTTTGATTATTTTTTCCTTTCTTTCTTACCCTTGGTCGGAGATGCAGATTCTCATAAGAGAATCTATATGTTATTCTACGAGTTACAATAGGTTCTCATATGTCTTATAGTATGGTCTTGTACGGGACCGTGCTATTTATATTGGGCTTTTCCCTTTTTCTCATATGGCTTCTAGTAGATTCTCGTACAGTACCCTATGTATACTTGTATGAATTCCCTACTAGAGTTACTCATACCATGGGCATAGGGAACTTTTACTCTTGACTGGAAGATGCAAGGTGGTTTTTCGGATACCCTTTTTGGAGAATCGCCTTCCCAAATCATAACAGATTGAGTATTGGTTGCTTTGGGGTAATTTTATGCAATATGTGTTAGACTATGCATTTTAATTCAGTAAATGAACCTGTATGATTAACCATGGTAGGAATTTTACTTTGGATTTAAAAAGCATCGATTGTGGGTTAACATAGTAATCTAGATGAGCCTTGTATGCTAATCATATAGATGGTAAATGAATCATGATTATTTTTAGGGCTTGGGAATCTTTGATTTGTGTTTAGTCTTCCGCTTACGATATGTTTGTATGTTGTTTTCTCCTTTTTTTTAAAAATTATTACGTTACTTCTTGATTATCCTTGTGTCCAAGGATTCCTGGGTGGAGCATTACACAAGGTGGATTGGGAGTTATAAAAATTACTAATTTGGATAAATCTCTAATCACTAAAATAGGATGGAATGTGGTTGTGGGAAAAGTGGATTGATGTAGCATTATGAGGGCCAAATATCTAAATCATGGTTGCTTCTAAAGGGTCCTTGACTTGGCTGGCCTTCCATCGATTTCAAAAATATGGAATAATATTATCAAATGTAGATATCTACTAAATGAATGTCTCAAACGGCTTATTGATAATGGGAGGACTAGAAAATTTTGGGAAGATAGATGGTTGGGATACAAGCCTTTGGCTTACGGTCAGTATAATATCCTTATGAGGCAGACTAAATCTTTATTGGGCCTTCATATTGCTAACTACTTTACTCCAAGGGGAGGGTGGATTAATCTTGAACAAATACTTTTGAATAGGCTTGACCTCCTCCAAAAGGTAGATGATCTTCAAATCCTCTTGAGTAAGGTTAGGCTCCCTATGTTCCCTAAAGATAGATTTATTTTGTCAAAAAAATCCTCTAGAGCCTTCTCGTCCAAATCAGCTTATATTTCAATGCTAAAGTTCAATGGTGATGCTAATAGCTGGAAAAAGGTTTGGAATCCTCAACTCATCCCAAAAATTAACTTCTTTTGGTGGGATTCTCTCCCCGGTAAAATATTAACTCTTGATAACTTAAAGAGGAGGGGGTTTCAACTTCCTAATAGATGTCCTCTATGCAAACAAGATGGGGAAACTATCCCCCACATCTTTATTCACTGTCACTTTTCTTCCCGAATATGGAAGTTTTTCCTTCAGAAAATCAAAATCCATTGGGTTTTCAAGGGGATCTACAACAATTTGTGTTAAGTTGGAGAATTCCTTCAAAACACCCTCTTATTAGACAAATTTGGCATCAGATTCCTCCGCATATTTGTTGGTGCATGTGGAAGGAAAGAAATAATAAGATATTCAAAGAAAAGGAGAGCAGTGTTTGTTATGTTTAATAAAATTCTCATGGAAAACATCTCCATCGGGTGATGGAAAACTCCTACTAAACCACCTTCTTTGTGGGACAATTTTTTAGATAGAACTTGGCAACTCCTGGAGGAATTTAGTAAATTTGACAATTCCAAAAAGGTTATAAGATTCAAAACCATTTGGAAACCTCCACATTTTCCATGGTGTAAAATTAAATTTTATGGTGTTTCTAGACAAGGTTTGGCTAAAGGATCATAAATTATTAGAAATGATGAGGGTTCTCTCATTACTGCCTACTCAGGACACTTACAAAATTACACTATCAATCAAGTTGAGCTGGCTCTTCTATGGGGAATTAAGTTTTCCCTATCAATGGGAATTTCATATGTGGCTATTAAAGGAGACTCTCTTTTGATAATTGAAGCTACAAAAGGGACAAGAACCCTTGGCTATAGTTTCCAAGGAATAATTGAGGATATTCAATACCTTCTCGATTATTTTGAGGAGTTTACCATTAGAAACATTTATAGGGAAGACAATGTGGTTGCTGATCACTTGGCCTCGATTGGTCTTGACCAAGAAAGCTTGAGATTTTAGAGAAAGGTGAGCTCCTTACCTTGTATAACTTCCACCTTTCTGAGGAAAGACACTCTCACAAATCCTGTGAGGTTGAATAAAGCCAATTTATGGACCCTTATGTGGGACATTGTGGTGTTAATAGCGGCTATTCTAGTTTCTATCCATTGGGGAATTTAAATTTTTATGATTTGAGTTTACCACATGGTAACTCCCACCAAGGCTTACATGTCCTCTAATTATTATGATATTTTACAGATATTAAGAGTCATAATTGTTTGCACCCCCTCAGAAAAAGTGGGATTTTTGCAAGCCAACAGGATTTTGTTAGATCTCTCACCGTGGTCAAGAATATTTTTCTCCCAGTCCTTACAATATGACGGACTGTTCGCACAGGGGAATTACCAATTTTTAGCTCGATGAAGCCAAAGGAATAAAATTTAATAAAAGCACACATTATGATCATTTATCATGCCTTTATTCGATCATTTCCATTAAAATCTTAAGTTTGGGGGTTTCTCTCATACAAAGGAACCGTTAGCTTATCTTTCTTGCGACCTACTATTTCAATCTTCTTTTTATATTTTCTTTGTACTACGTGTAGATGTCAAAAATCATCCTTATATTAATTTAATTAATATCCATGTAACATTATAGTTAATTTTAATTAATTAATTATATATGTTATATTCTTCTATCTATTTAATTAAATTTATTTAATTAAATATGATTCACCTTCTATAGTATTTAGATTTAATTTAAATACCATCCCCCTTTAATGTATTAAATCTTATACATTTTTCCATTAAATCCCCTTTTAAATAAATCTCAATTTATATATTCCCTCACATTTCTAATATTCCTTTAAACCAAGATTAAATTCAAATCTAATTTAAAACATTAATCTAAACCTAGCCTAAAGACCTATTAATCCTACCTAGAAACCTACTCTATTCCTACCCTACCCTACCTATCTCTCTTAATAAACCTATTCTCTCATTTAAGCACACACTAATCACACTTAAAGTGTGATTCCTAACCCTTTTAGCACTAATGGAATGATCACACATGTGTGAGAAACTCCTTCCAAAGAAGCCACCAACTTCCTTAAATATATCCACCCTTTTGTCCCCCACTCCATTCCCCAAGAGTTGCTCACACATGTGTGAGCAACCTTGAGCCACTCAAACCTTAAAGGCTTGTGTTGAATTTTTGCATGACTTGTCCTCTTGCCCTTATTCCATCTATGTGGCATCTATGTGGATGCCACATGTTCTCCACCTCATCCAAGCCCTTCCCTTCCCTCCAAAAATCTATAAATAGAGGCTCTTTCCAAGAGAAAAGCATCCATTTTTTTGCATTGTTATCATGTTAGTTTTATTTTAGGATTTATTTGAGAATTTTAGTATTCTAATTTATTTTAATTTTGAATCCGTTTAGATATTACATGTTAGGAATAATGGTAAATGAATCTTGAATCATGCATGACATGTTAGCTTAGATCTTTGCATCATCTTCTTGATGAAAGCTTGAGACAAGTTCCTTATACTTGTTCTTGAGCTCTTTATCACACTCATTATCTTGCATTTTAATCATCATCTAATCATAGTGGGATTTAATTTATTGTGTTGGGAGAGCACACCCACATTCCTCTCTAAGAGAAAATCAACAAGGTTTGGGTGCACTTGTTTGGCTCATCGAAGGTTATGGTGGAATCTTTGTTTTGATCATGTTTTGATATGTTAATATGATTTATATGTTCTAACGTTTGCATGTCTTAGCGTGATCCCAATAGGTAGGTTTTCAACATACACATTTTTACAAATATTTTTTCTAATATTTTCTCGAGGGGGCACACTCCTTTACCATCATTGCCCTAGGTCTTCCTGGTCCTTCTGGGGCATCTTATTTTCTTGTTTTTGATGTGACGCCACTTTTGACGCCGCATCAAAGAAGAGCAAAATGTAGACGTCAAAAATCATCCTTATATTAATTGAATTAATATCCATGTAACATTATAGTTAATTTTAATTAATTAATTATATATGTTATATTCTTCTATCTATTTAATTAAATTTATTTAATTAAATATGATTCACCTTCTATAGTATTTAGATTTAATTTAAATACCATCCCCCTTTAATGTATTAAATCTTATACATTTTTCCATTAAATCCCCTTTTAAATAAATCTCAATTTATATATTCCCTCACATTTCTAATATTAATCTAAACCTAGCCTAAAGACTTATTAATCCTACCTAGAAACCTACTCTATTCTTACCCTACCCTACCTATCTCTCTTAATAAACCTATTCTCTCATTTAAGCACACACTAATCACACTTAAAGTGTGATTCCTAATCCTTTTATCACTAATGGAATGCTCACACATGTGTGAGAAACTCATTCCAAGGAAGCCACCAACTTCCTTAAATATAGCCACCCTTTTGTCCCCCATTCCATTCCCCAAGACTTGCTCACACATGTGTGAGCAACCTTGAGCCACTCAAACCTTAAAGGCTTGTGTTGACTTTTTTCATGGCTTGTCCTCTTGCTCTTGTGTCATCTATGTGGCATCTATGTGGTGCCACATGTGCTCCACCTCATCCAAGCCCTCCCCTTCCCTCCAAAAATCTATAAATAGAGGCTCTTTCCAAGAGCAAAGAATCCATTATTTTTGCATTGTTATCATGTTAGTTTCATTTTAGGATTTGTTTGAGCATTTTAGCATTCTAGTTTATTTTAAGTTTGAATTTGTTTAGATATTACATGTTAGGAATAATGGTAAATGAATCTCGAATCATGCATGACATGTTAGCTTAGATCTTTGCATCGTCATCTTGATGAAATCTTGAGACAAGTTCCTTATACTTATTCTTGAGCTCTTTATCACACTCATTACCTTGCATTTTAATCATCATCCAATCATAGTGGGATTTTGTTTATTGTGTTGGGAGAGCACACCCACATTCCTCTCTAATAGAAAATCAACAAGGTTTGGGTGCACTTGTTTGGCTCATCAGAGGTTATAGTGGAAGCTTTGTTTTGATCATGTTTTGATATGTTAATTTGATTTATATGTTCCAACGTTTGCATGTCTTAGCGTGATCCCAATAGGTAGGTTTTCAGCATACACACTATGATGGGTGGATAACACATTAGGGTTGAGCTTGATAAGTGTGAAGAGTGAAACAATGATGGAACTATTTAGCATATTTGTAACGAGGGAGGAATCTCATAATTTATGGAATGCATGAACGGGCATGATGAAAGACAATCCAAACAATTTGTTACTCTTGGGTGGAAATAAGGGTTACACTAGAAGGAATTTTATGTGAAGTAAATGAAGATGTTATAGCCCAGGCTACATGCCTCTCAATAGGTGGGTATAAAAGGAAAAATCTAGGAAATTCTCAAACACTACAAACCTTAACCAGTTTTTCCATAGTGGAGAGAATCTTGTTAAATTACGTAGTGGCTATGATTGTGAGTAGCTGCCAAAGTCATGGGACAAAGTGCGCCTGGTGGTTATGAAGTACTTTACCTTGGAAGGGCGCTTTGGTGTGTAAAATTAATATCATCTCAACTTTTTGGATCATTTTAGAAATCATAAATGTATTTCTACTTTGTTTTACCTGTTGCATTCCCTTGAATGTTCTGTGAAAGATGTTATCGAAGCTAAAAATATTGGTAAGAATTTCACCATTTTACATCAAGGTCTTATGTTCTGACTTTATCATTTTTATTTGGATCTCTATCCTCCCCATTCAAGTTTTTTTGAAGAGGTCCCTGCTTCTTGTACCCCTCCCTCATCCAGCATAATGGATACCCTTGGCCCTAGTCATAAATAATGTCGTGGAAACCCTAGCTCTAAAGCTCCCCAATACGCTTCGTTTGACTCTAAGATGGTTAAATAGGAAAAAGGAAAGAAATGGGTGTTTCATCCTCCTAAAACTAAAGCTAAAGGCCCTATAGAAACTAAATTTAACCTACAAAAAATTAATTCTAATATTGAGATAACTAAAGAGACCAGTACCCCTCGTAGGTCTAGCAGACTTGCCATTAAACTGGAAAATGAGTCTATTGTTATGGAGGCTTCAGATTATGAAGATAGGTGAAAGTGAAATTAGGGATAAGGGAAAAAAAAATTATGGAGGATGTGAATCTCTCAACTTTTCTAGTATTTCATCTATGTTTTCTCCATCATAAAGTCAGACTCTATTGATCCCACCCATGTGTAGGAGAAAGAGGTTAAGATTATGCCACTGACCAATGAAAAAGGTAAAGACCTGATGGAAGGAGAATGTAATAAGATTGATAAGGTGTAGGATAAGGTTAATAATATTTAAAATATAATTCCTAAGGTGGAGGAGAGACTCTACTGCAGACACCTGAAAATGGATAGGCTTGCGACTTTACATTAAAAACACTAATTTTCATCTATTAATTAATGGTTTTTAATCATTAATTAATCATCTATTTTCCTCTAAATTTATTCCCCAAATCATCTAATCAAATTCCCAAAATTAATTAAATAATTAATTTTATTTAATTAATTAACCTTAATTGATTAATTATCATTAATTAATTAATTAAACTTAATTTCCTATAGTTTAAATTCAAATATTTAAACTTATTAATTAAATTATTCCAATTAAATTAATTTCAATTAAACTAATTTAATTTCATTCAGTAAAGCAATTCTAAATCAAAAAGAATTCAATTATCTCACATGTTGAAAAATTTATTTAAATAAATGAATTAAATATTCATTTATCTTCAAAGAGATAACTCTAATCAGATCACATGGGGTACTCCACCCATCTCTCCAGTCCACATGGGTAACTTCACCCACCTCTCCAGTCCACATGGGTAACTTCACCCACCTCTTCAGTTCAAAAAGGTAACTCACAATTAGCTCTTCAGTCAACCAAACTTT
>MU226230.1:367830-387683 GCA_018584345.1 Thuja plicata
CACATGGGTAACTTCACCCACCTCTTCAGTTCAAAAAGGTAACTCACAATTAGCTCTTCAGTCAACCAAACTTTGTCTCCTCTTTACAAATTGAAGAGGTGGAGTTTACTGATGGCTTCTCTAGTTCACTGGGATTGATCTCAATCGTTCATCTCCCTATCACTGGGATTGATCTCAACCGTTCATTTCATCCCCAATTCCTATATATTAAACCCTTCATCACCATTTGAAGCATCCAGGATTTCAAGCTCTCGTGTGCCATTACTATGTCAGTTTGGTTCTAGCATTCAAGTCATCTTGTGATCACACACACATTTCAATTAGCAAATTCTCGATGCTTCTCAAGTCATGGACGCTGCCCACACCAATACTAAGCATCAAAAATAGTGTTTTGGAAGGTGTAGAGAGAAACAATAGAAACTTCAAGCACTTTGGGGTTCGCATTCATTTGTTTTCCTTTCTTTGCTTGTACATATTATTGGTTATGCTTCAAGTTATTCATTTTAGTAGCGTTTGTGTATTGGATTTATATCATTTGTAAAAGTATTAGGCCTGTAACATTGTATTCTAAAGTCTTTGACCTAGATTAATCTCACTGTTCATTGTTGAGACCTCGTGATAACCTTGCAACTTGAAAAAGTTGTAGAACATACACATTATCAGTCTTCATTCTTCAAAAAAATAGTGTTTGTCATGCTTGTTTTCTTGATCAATTTCTAAAAATGCAAAACAAAACATCCAAACTATCAAAACGAGTCAAATTTGTTTAAGTCTAGGGTTGTCAATGTCAACTGTCTTGCGAATCAGAAGCATTGTTCCAAAATATCAAAATTGTCAAGCAGTGATACACATCTTTTAGTCTTTTTTTGAGACTGGTCCTCTTTTACCACAATTGCCCACATTGTGCCACAATTGAAGAAATTCAGCCACATTTTAACTATTTATTACCACAATCGACTTGTTTATTACCGCAATTGGTGATAACGTACCGCAATCAACTATACACTTTACCGCAATCGGTGGAGTTTTTCTACACTTGACCAGAGATATTTTACACCTATTTTAAACCTAAAAACCTTGAGAGAACTCTTCATTTGGTGTCCAAAACTAGTGTCTATCCCAGGAAAACACGAAGAACATTGTGTGAATCTCTAAACATTAAAGATCATCCCTTCTCTGAAAAGCATGATTATTGTCAAAAACATTATTAGTTCGAAAGCTCGAACTCAAAATACCTTGATCTCATCATATCAAACATCATCATCTTTATCAAAGTGACTTTTTCCAAGGAAAAGGTCGACAAATCTTATCTTTTTACATCATCACCACTTTGAGATCAAGATATATCAAAATCTATCCTCAGAATTACCCTTGTCCAAAACATAACTTGGACTTCCTTAGAAAGGATATTCTTCTTTGTTTGTTTTATATCACTTGTTTTAGTTACAAAATTTGAACCACACTATGTCTCAAACACCTCATGGAGGGCCTTACACAAGGTTAAAGGCTAGAACACAACCTGATGAGTCATATATCAATAGATTCCCCGCTTGGAAAATAGAGAGAGAAGATGACCCCTTTGTAAACACCAATTCTACTCTGTTCATTAAACACCCCCGTGGGGTAGCTCTTTTCCAAAATGTCACAGAAGAGGAACTAGAGGATATAGAGAAAGATTCTTATTCCACACAAGTAGTTGACATTGTTGTAGAGAGGAATCTCGAACACTTCTTAGCCATGTTGATAAATAAGGGAGTCAAACTCCCTGTCAAATTTAGTGTATCAACCATATGGCCTAAAAACCCTCTCGCAAGTCAAAACACTACTCAGCCTAATCAAATACTTCTTGTTGTCTCTCAAATCTTCCCACCATTGGTATTACCCACATTGACATAGACAATACCCAGTCAAACCAATGGCACAAACCAGGCCAGCACATCTTCCACTCAAAGCATGATAGGCTCACAACTGAGGGCACTTGTGGTTACTAGTATGCTCCCAGCTTCGGTCACATGGCCAAGGCAATCAAGCTCTCAAGCTATGCCTTCCATCACACCAAACACCAACTGTTCTAAAACTATGCCGCTGCTGTGGTCAACTCATACTAGTCTTGGGATCAACACCTCATGCCCACAAGGATCCATCCCTGTAGGTACGACTTACAGCCAATGCCCACCCAAGGCTACACCTTTACCCATTCTGACATCAACCCAACCTCTGCAACAGCAACCCCAGCTTCAGTTGCCTTAAATCTAACCTCTGCAATAGAAACCCCAGCTTCAGTTTCCTCAAATCCAACTCCAGCAATAGCAACCCTAGCTTCAGTTGCCTCAAAACCAACCCCCGCAATAGCAACCACAGCTTCAGTTGCCTCAATTCCAACCTTAGAAACAACAACCCCAGCTTCAAACCCAACCTCAGCAGCAGCAATATCAACCCCGGTTTCAATCACAATAGCCAATGCATCAAATCCCACCATGGGCTACTCATGTGCCCCCATTTCCAAATCACTCAGTGGGAAATCAATATCAAGTCCCCAAGATGAAATCCTATGTTCCTACTCAAGGGACAAAGAGTCATGACCTCATACCCACTACAGCACAGAGGAACGTCCTCACACATCAACCTCAATATCAAACAGACATGTTAATGCAACAAATGCAAACCGTTCAAACCCAAATGATGGATATGCAAAATCAGGGGCAAACTAAATCCTACACCATAGAGGATTTATACCCATACCCCTTTGACCATTCTCTCCACATGTCTCCATTCCCAAATCACTTCTCGATACCGAAATTCAACAAGGGGCAATACCAACCCTATTGAACATATTCGAGAGTTTTTTGCTAGTTGCGTCAAAGTCGCCCATGATGAGACATATTTAATGCGACTGTTCCCACAAAGCTTGGCCAGACCAGCAATGGAATGGTTCTCACATTTACCTCATGGCATTCAGTCTTAGGGTGAACTGGTTGAAAAGTTCATAGCTCACTTCCATCATAACATCGAGCACAAGGTCAACATCAAGGACCTTTGTGATATCAAATAGAAGGATGGAGAGTCTTTTGTGAAGTTCTACAAAGATGGAGTAATACAAAAAACTGTATAACATATGATGTGCCCAAATAAGACCTAATAGTCATGTTTGTTGACAATCTAATTCCAGACATGTCATTCACAACAGAATTATAGTTAGCTTCGAACTTCACACAACTCATCAAACAAGGAGTTCATTGTGAGAAGAACTTAGTCAAATGAGGAATCCTTGCAGATCCAACACAAACAAATACAAATAAAAATGCAACAGACAAAGCTAAGTGGTAGAACAAAAAAAAATGTCACTAGTGATGGTGTAATTGATGTGAAGACAATCAACTACGCACAACCTAAGGTGTCATCGCAAGGTGCAACTATGGCCAACCAACAACCCACAAGGCCCACTCAACAAGCATACACCCAAAACCAACCTCCCCCTATACAAGCGGCCGCTGTGTCAAATAGTCAACAACAGAATCAACGCAGACCACAGTTTTAATTCCAGCAATGAGATTTCACATCATTAGGAGAGCTGATAGAATAAGCTTTACGCAAATTGATACAATCAAACATTATCACTCTCCCTGAAATCAAGGAATTTGAACAAGATGAAAACAAACCAAGGTGGTATGATGACAAATACTTCTGCGAGTTTCATTGGGTGAAAGGCACAAAAAATTTAACTGTTTCCATTAGAAACATGCTATCCAAGATCTGATTGACACAGGGGCCATCGATGTGACAAATACCCAAACCAAAGGTACAACTAATCACACTGTCTTCAATGATACCTGTCATGATCACAACAAGGGAAAAGCCTCTAGGTCTGTTGGACAAATAAAACAAGTCAACTATACATATGCCAACATTGATCATGTTATTAATTTCTTCAATCCTTCAGATAGCCATGTGGCTACAATCACTATCAAAGACCAAGGTAACAAATGTGATGTAACAATGCATCGTGCCAAAGTCATCTTGCAAGGAGTACCATCCTCATCTACTATATCTGCCAATCCTAAAGCAAACTCAGATCCACATCCAAGCATAGTTGATCAACTAAAGCACACACATGCCCAAATCTCCATGTTTGACCTATTGCACATATCTCCATAGCATAAACTGGCACTTGACCAAGTCCTTCAGAATGCAGTTGTCCCAAGGGACATAACACCCAAGAGCTTCCAAACGATGGTTAACCATATAGCTGCTAACAAACATGCCACATTCATAGACCGCAATGTGCCGCCACATAAACCCCTACATAATGATCCTTTACACTTACTGGTCGAGGTCCACAAAATTGCTATCCATAGGGTCCTTGTTGATGGTGGAGCTGGGTTAAACATATGTACTTTAAATTTAATCAAGCAACTGGGCTATTCAAAATCAAGCATTGATGTCACAAGGAGGATAAATATCAGAGCTTATGATGAAGGGGAAAGGTCCTCAAAAGGTATTATCATTCTACCTGTCTGTATTGGTCCAGTGGTCAAAAACACTCCCTTCCAGATCCTAGATCTTGAGTTGGGATACAACATGCTACAAGGGAGACCCTGGATACATGAAATGCAAGTTTTACCTTTGACGTACCATCAATGCATCAAGTTCCCACACCAGGGAGAGGAAATCATCATAGAGGGAGATCCCAATCCTTTCCAATACTGTAATGCGGTCCAAATCAGCACTGATAACCAGGTACCCTCAAACCAAGATGCTAGCATCCCATCCTCTTCAAATTAAAATCCTAAGGATGTCACATGGACAACAGGAAAGGTAGCCATTAACCAAGACACGATTATCCCCTCCTCTTGAGATTCAAATCCTAAGGATGTCACACAAAAAGCGGGCAAAATATCCATCACCGACAAAGGTTGTGGTGAGTACATATATGAAGAGGCTTTCACCATCACGCACATGCCTCAAAGCCTAAGAACTTATGGCATGCCACAACCTATTATTATAATAGAAAATTCATAGCTTGTTCTATTTAGATGTCCACCCACAGCCTTTGTCAGATGGGGAGACATAGCAGAAGAAAATCCATTTGAACAAGATATCAGTACATGGTTATACCAAGACCCACAAGAGACAATCCGACAAACCCTACCCCTGTCAAACTATGGTAATGGTTATATAATGTTACAAATATTTGGGTATAATGGTACAATCAGCCTGGGGGCAAGACAACAAGGCATAATGGAATTGTCTCTCCAGCCAACCCAGAGAAACAAGAGAGGGTAAATCTATGGGCAACAAAGAGTCGGTCCTATAATAAACCCTTCATAACCATTTGAAGCATCCAGGATTTCAAGCTCTCGTGCGCCATTACTATGTTATTTTGGTTCTATCATTCAAGCCATCTTGTGATCACACACACATTTTAATTAGTGAATTCTCGATGCTTCTCAATTCATAGACACTGGCCACACCAATACTGAGCATCAAAAACAATGTTTCGAAAGGAGTAGAGAGAGACAATAGAAACTTCAAGCACTTTGGGGTTTGCATTCATTTGTTTTCCTTTCTTTGCTTGTACATTTTATTGGTTATGCTTCAAGTTATTCATTTTAGTAGTATTTGTGTGTTGGATTTATATCATTTGTAAAACCTTTGCTACTAACCCTCGCCTTTGGAAAGCTTGGGAGCCATGAATCATGAAAAGAGGTGTACATCTATAATGTGTCTCACTTTTCTCTTAAATTTATGCATAATTCTTCTATGACTCTATGTATGCTTTAGAATGACACCGTCAAAGGAGATAACAAGGAATATGACCGTAAGGAAATTTTCAAGTTTCTTATAGAGGAATGGGCTACCATGATTCTGACCAAAGAATGTAGGAGGAAGAAGGCTTAGGTTGATGCCTCATTTTTTGTTAGAATATTTGAGAGGGGGGAGGTGAATTAGTGGTCTCAAAAATTAATCCAATAATCCAACCAAAACTTATATCACAAATATAATCCTTCAGTTATCTTTCATTCCTACAATATGTATGCCTTATGTAAATATAAAAAATATATATTGCTCAGTAAGATATACTGCTTATATTTTTCTAGCCTTTACCGAGTAGCAGTAAATAAACTTAGTGTTTACCAACCAATCCTACTTTAGTAATGTATAAAGAAAAATATCAAAGCAATGAAACATATACACATTTGACATATGGATTTTTAACGTGGAAATCTTGTTAAGGGAAAAACCACTTGGGACCGGTAACCCAAAATTTTCACTCTTCTGAAGTGAGCTCGGTGAAAAGCCAACCATGTTAAAGGTTACAAACACACTGTTAAGTGTGACCTTGTTAGAGGATTCAAAACTAATAGTTTATCATTTGACCTAGCATTCATTATGCTATCAACATGAAAACCTTTTGATACTCTTGAGTATCTCAATACAATAAGGATGGTTAAATCCCACTCAGTTAAGATATTTTCTGAATCAATGGTTAAACTAAAATAGTAAATGATCTGTTCAATAATACAACTTTAACATGCAGATTTTCAGATCTATTTTTAGTCCATAATACCTCTCTGATAAATTTTCTCTTCAATTCCTTTTCTCCCTTTCTTTCTTCTTTCTGCTTGGTGAATGCTCTTGCTTTTGTTTCTCGGTGTCTTCAGAATTTCCTTGGCTCTGTTCTTCAGCCTGTATGATTAGATCTACATGAAGACTTTTATCTTCACCAGAATTATATTCAGCATTCCTCTCTTCATATTGAATTACTTGTCTCTTTATATAGACATGATTTCATCGTTCAATCTCCTTGTCTTTCTTGTTTTTGACGTAGATTGCTTCTTGATTCATGAATCTTGTCATGCATTGCTTTAATCTTTAAAGCTTTGTTTTAGTTTTATTCTGTAGATTTTTCCTTGAAAAATGTGAATAAAACTAGCTTTAATTCTTCTTCTTACCCTTAGTTAAACTATTTGATGAAAATAAATTAATCAATTAGTTAACTCTAAATATAGCTCTTCCAGCTAAGTAGTTTTGTCATTTTCTAACTCTAGTTGATTTTGGTCATAAACTCTTAGTTTTCTCGGTAAGACTTGCTCAGGTACAACTGTTCTTAGGTAAAACTATTCTTGGGTAAAACTGTTCTTAGGTACCACTATGTCTCTCGGGTAACATTGTCCGTCGGGCAACACTGTGAACTACTCGAGGTTGACTATTTCTTCGGTAACCCTGTCACTCAGTGTATACCTTTAATGACAACAAAAAATTTGTCTATTTAGATCTTCAAGTGTTGTGATAATATGTGTATGAGAAATCATAACATATTATGTTGACATCAATTAAAATACAATACATTAACTGATTTAATTTCTTGCATTTACTTTCTATTGCTCGATGATCATCAACTTATCATTTTCAAACATTCAATCAGTTATAGTTCATCAATCTCTCCCTTTGGCATTGATGGAAACATACTATCAACACAATATGAAATATGTAATGTAAAACATGCCATAACATACCAAACTTATTGTTCTATAACCAATTCAAATATCCGACTCTCGGTAAGCTCTTTTAGCTTACATTTGATTCTTCCAGAGTGCTTTTCCTTTCTTCATTCCCTCCAGTGGATAGGTGTAGCAATTTTTTCTTCTACTTTTATCTCTCCCTTTGTTGTAGAATCTCTTCTCCCTTTTCTGGATAGATATGCAGTGTTATCTTTCTCCAATTCTCTCCCTTTGTAGAAACTTAATTCTCTAATCTTTTCTCTCCCTTTGACTAATGTTCTTTTCCTTGATAGATATTTCACTTCTCTCTCTAATGGATATTTCATTATTGGATATCTCTCTCCCTTTGACAACAATGCCAAAAATATATATATCAATGAAGCTCCTTTCCATCATCAATACAGCTTTGTAGTACCTTCTTGTACTAATATATCATTGCATTGCATATCTTTGTTTGCATCAACATGATTGATCTTCTGATAATGTGTAGGCTGATGCAACCTTCTAGTTAGCTTAGTGACCAGTAGACAAGGGTCGAACCCCTAGTCTCTTCCTCAGGTACTCAAATTTATCTTTTGGCAATGACATTGTGAATATGTTTTCTAATTGTTCTTTGGATTGTACATATTCTAGTATCACTTCTTTCTTTTGTACTTGTTCCCTTAAGTAATGATACTTAATAGCTATGTGCTTTATCTTAGCATGCATCATAGGGTTCTTTGAAATGTTGATAGCACTTGTATTATCACAATAGATAATTACTGGTTCAAGAATTTCTATATTCATACCTTTCAGTAATTGCTTGATCCATGCAATGTTAAAAAAATTTGCAGCATTAGCCACATATTCTTCTTGTGCAGTTGATTGAGATATGCATCCTTGATTTTTACTTATCCATGTGACAAGTATGTCACCCATAAAGAATGCTCCTCCTATTGTGCTCTTTCTATCATCTTTGTTTCTAGCCCAATCAGCATCTATATAGACTTGTAGCTTAAATTTTCCTTCTTTACTATACCATAAACCATAGTCTTCGGTATTCTTTAGATATCTCAGAATTGTTTTAACAACAGTCATGTGTGATTCCTTGGGATTAATAGAGAATCTTGCAACTATACCAACTGCATGTGTTATATCTGGTATAGTGTGTACAACATACATTAGTTTTCCAATCATAGATCTTTATAAGGTCTGATTTACCTCAGTTGTCTTGTCTTCCTTTGTCGATTTGCATCTAATTTCCATAGGTGTTCCAACTGGTTTGAATTCCACCATTTTGAATATCTTTGGAACTTCTTATATGTATTTGGATTGTGTGATGTAGATGCCTACATCCTGTTGTAGAATCTGTAGACCAAGAAAAAATTTGATCCCTCCAAACATTGACATCTCAAATTATTTGCTCATTTCATCAGAAAATGACTTGCATAGCATATCATTACCTCCAAATATGATATCATCAAAAAATATATCAGCAATCAAAATCTTTTCATCAGTATCTCCTTTCAAATATAGATTATTGTTATCACTTGTTCTTACAAATCCAATACTAATGAGATAAGAGTGAAGTCTTTCATACCATTCTCTCGGTGCTTGTTTTAATCCATACAAGGCTTTACATAGTCTACAAACCATGTTCCTCTTGTTAGCACCAACAAACCTTTTAGGTTGTTCAATGTATACCTCCTCTTCTAGTATTCCATTCAAAATGCAGATTTAACATCCATTTGGTATACTTTGACTCCTTTGAAAGTAGAATAAGCAAATAGAATTCTTACTCCTTCTAGTCTAGAAATGGGTGCAAAGTTTTCTCCATAGTCAATACCTTCGTCTTGTGCATACCCCTTGCATACCAATCTCACTTTATTCCTTGTGACTTCTCCATTCTCATTCAGTTTGTTTCTGAATATCCATTTGGTACCAATGAAATTTTTGTCATTCAGTCTAGGTACTAATGTCCATGTTTTTTTCTTCTCAATCTGTTCAATCTCTTCATTCATTGCACTAACCCATTCTTGATTCTCAAGTGCAGCATTAACAGATTTAGGCTCAAAATCACAAATCAAACATCTAGTGTTCAGTGACTTACTTCTTATTCTCATTCCATCTCTTTTGTCTCCAATGATTTTGTCATGTGGGACATACTTAGCAAGTACAAGTTTAGAACTATGTTCCTCATTTTGATCATCATGTTGACCTTCATTTTGATCTTCATCATCTCTCAGTTCATCATTGTGAGCAATTTCCTGATTCTCGGTGTGTACAGCCTATTGCTCAGTTGCATTGTTCTGTTGCTCAGTAGTGATACATTGTTGCTTGGGTAGAGTGTGAGGTTCTTCACTATAGACAAATATATTGTAATCTTCCAGTTTATGTTTGCTTTCCTCGTCATTTTTCTCAAAAAATTCATCCACTTTAACATTTTCACTTTCAATGATTTTGTTTTAAGATTTGTTAAGACATTTATAAGCTTTTCTTTTGGTAGAATATCTTAGAAATATTCCTTCATCACTTTTAGAGTCAATTTCCCATTTCTATCATCTTTCAATAAATAAAATTTACTTCCAAGAATTCTAAAGTAACTCACATTTTGTGTGTATCCATATCATAGCCCATAAGGTGTCTTATTGGTATCTTTCTTCAATTGAACTCAGTTCAGTACATAGACAGTAGTACTTATAGATTCTTTCCATAATGTTTGTGTGATGCCTTTTTCAATCATCAATATTTTGGCACAATCAACAATTGATCTATTCCTTCTTTCAGCGATCCCATTCTGATGTGGTGTTCTCAGTGCAGAAACTTGTCTTGTAATTCCATGCTCATTACAAAAGTTAGTCAATTCATCAAAAATAATTCTCCTCCTCTATCTGATCTTAGACATTTCAGTTCTTTTCCACTTTGCTTTTCAACTATAGTTTTATACCATTTGAACATCTTAAATGCTTCAGAATTTTCTTTTAAGAACATGACAGTCATCATTCTAGAATAATCATCAAAAAATAGAATGAAGTATCTATCACCATAATAGCTCTTTGTTCTCATTGGTCCACATAAGTCAGTATGGACTAATTCCATTATAGCATTAGATGTGTAGGTTTTTCTCTTGAGACTTTGTCATTTTACCTTTTTGACAATTCTTACACATAACATGGTCGGGTTTTGACATGCTTGGTAAGCCTCTTAATTTTCTTTTCTTTCTTATCCTAACCATGTTGTAAAAATTCACATGAAAAAACCTTTTATGCCACAACTAAATGTCTTAATTTCTAGCTAATAAACAAGTGGTCTTAATATCATCAAGACAGAATAGGTTACCTTTTGTTTGTTCACCAGTACCAATCAACCTTCCTATTCTATTATAGATCTTTGCCTTTTTGTTCTCAAATGTGCCTCAGTGTCCTATGTTATTTAGCTGTGAAACACTCAATAGATTATAGTTAATTACTTTCACCCAATATGTATTTTCACATCTGATCATATTATTCAACATGATGGTTCCTTTTCCTTCATCTGGACAAGGTGATTCATTACCCATCCTAACTGATCCACCATTATAATATTCAAAAGTTTTAAACTTTTCCTTATCTCTAGTCATGTGGTGAGTACAACCACTATCAATAATTTAGACATCATTTTTGCTAACTTTAGATATGAGTGCAATTTCAACATACCTTTATTCTTTGTCTGAATCATCCTTCATAGCAACAAATACTACCTCAACATCTTCATCAGAATTGGTGTCAGTATTTTTAGCTTTGTTCTCAACCAGGTAACAAGCCTTCTTGCCTTTGTTCTTGTAGTCTTATTTGTCTCTTCTATCAGAGTATCAGTTGCTTCTGTAGTCTCGTTCATCACTTCTATCAAACTTATTTTCATAAGATTTGTCATTGTTTCTTTAATATTTTATCTTGTTAGGGCATCTAGCAGCAAAGTGTCTAATTTCTTTGCAACTAAAACATACCAATGGTAATTTACCTTTGTATCTACCTTTTCCTCTTTGCAATCTTCTAGCCATTAGTGCTTCAATTTCATCAAGTTCTTGTTCATCACTATCACTTTCCCTATCATTTCTCATAGTGTGTTTATGACTTGATTTTATTATTTTTAGAGAAGATTTGAATGCAGACTCAATAGTTGGTAAGACACTGTTGTCATAGTTATTCATCTCAAATTAAATAAGTCTACCAATCAAGCTATCTAGAGAAACATTATTATTTGCTACTACTCTCATTTCTTGAACTGCAGATACTCTAATTGCATAAATAGGCAGTAAGGTTCTCATAATTTTACTTACCATTGTTTCTCTTCAAGTACTCCTCCTACTGCTTTGATAGCATTAACAACTTCTTTGATTCTGCTACTCTATAGAGTGATGTTCTCTCCTTCTTTCATTCTTAGGTCATCAAACTTTCCTCTTATGCTTTCTACTTTAGCTCTCAGCACATTTGTATCTCCTCCATGTACTATCTTGATTTTTTCCCACATTTTCTTTGCAGTGGTGCATGATTTGACATCTTCAAATTTAGTATCGGATAGTGAAGAAGCAAGTTCTATCATCATAGAGTTGTGTTCATGTTTGTCTCTTAATTGATCAACAGTTAGAGGTCCTGTCGGTGTAGCATATTCATTATCCAATTATTGTGTGACATCACTTCCAATACCTAATAGATGGAGTCTTATCTTTCTTTTCCATGATGCAAAGTTGTCTTTGTTCAACTTAGGCACATCCCTTTTATGCATGTTGTGATCTTTAGCTTGAGTCTTTAAACTCTCTTCCAAGCACCAAAGCTCTGATACCAATTGTTAGAATAACTGAGAGGGGGGGTGAATCAGTGGTCTCAAAAATTAATCCAATAATTCAACCAAAAATTATATCACAAATATAATCCCTTTAGTTATCTTTCAATCCTACAATATGTATGCCTTATGTAAATCTAACAAATATATACTACTTGGTAAGATATATTGTTTATCTTTTTCTAGCCTTTACCGAGTAGCAGTAAATAAAAATAGTGTTTACCGACCAATTATGTTTTAGTAATCTGTAAATCAAAATATCAAAGAAATAAACCATATACACATTTGAAACATGGATTTTTAACATGGAAACCCTATTAAGAGAAAAACCACTTGGGACCGGTAACCCAAAATTTTCACTCTTCTGAAGTGAGCTCAGTGAAGAGCCAACCCTATTAAAGGTTACAAACACACTGTTAATTGCGACCTTGTTAGAGGATTCAAAACTAACAGTTTATAATTTGACCTAGCATTCACTATGTTGTCAACATGAAAACCTTTTGATACTCTTGAGTATCTCAATACAATAAGGATGGTTAAATCCCACTCGGTTAAGATATTTTCTGAATCAATGGTTAAACTGAAACAGTAAATGATATGTCCAATAATACAACTTTAACTTAAATATTTTCAAATCTATTTTTAGTCCATAATACATCTCTGATCAATGTTCTCTTCAATTCATTTTCTTCCCTTCTTTCTTCAATATGCTTGGTGAATGCTCTTGCTTCTGTTTGTCGGTATCTTCAGAATTTCCTTGGCTCTATTCTTCAGCCTATATGATTAGATCTCCATGAAGACTTCTATCTTCACCAGAATTATATTCAATATTCCTCTCTTCATAATGAATTTCTTGTCTCTTTATATAGACATGATTTCACCATTCAATCTCCTTGTCTTTCTTGTTCTTGACATAGATTGCTTCTTGATCCGCAAATCTCGCCATGCATTTCTTTAATCTTTAAATCTTTTCTTTGGTTTTATTTCATAGATTTCTCCTTGAAAACTGTGAATTAAAATAGCTTTAAATATTCTTCTTACCCTTAGCTCAACTAGTCAATGAAAATAAATTAATATATCAGTTATCTCTAAATATAGCTCTTCCAACTAAGTAGTTTTGTCATTTTTTAACTCCATTTAATTTTGGTCATCAACTCTTAGTTTGCTTGGTAAAACTTTCTTGGGTACAACTGTTCTCGGGTACCACTATGTCTCTCGAGTAACACTGTTTGTCGGGAAACACTGTGAACTAATCAAGGTTGACTGTTTCTCTGGTAACCCTGTTGCTTGGTGTATACCTTTACTGACAACAATAACTTTGTCTCTTTAGATCTTCAAGTGTTGTGACAATATGTGTATGAGAAATCATAACATATTACATTGACATCAATGACAATACAATACTTTAATTGATTTAATATCTTGCATTTACTTTCTGTTGATCGGTGATCATCAACTTATCATTTTCAAACATTCAATCAGTTATAGGTCATCAATTTTTAATTTTTGCACTTTTTCTAGATGCGGATATTATGGCCTAGTTACTTTTTGTTTAAACTTCTATAATGTCATGGATTCATGTTTTCTCGACAGTTTGGTATGACCTTTGGTGGTCATGGTTTAAGACTTTTATTAGTTCTATGATGGATAATATGTTGGACACTAGTAGGTTTTTGGTGGTCATGATAATAGTTCCTAGTATGGATCTGGTCATTATGCTTAATGCTAGTGTTAGATTTACTACTTTCATGTCGATAAGTAGTCTCTTTTTGCTATTTTTTTATCTGGATTCTAGGGTGTCTAATTTTTTATTCCTTGTGTAGATGTATTGTTAATGAGTTTCTTTTGTTGATGATAATGTGTTGTTAATGTAGTTATTTTGTTGATGTAGCTCTACTATTGGCCACCCTTTGGGCTGGATTGTGAAGTGACAACACCCTTGTTTTTTTGTATTTTTATATCAAAAACAACATAAAAACTCATAGATAAGAATTTACTTTATTTATCTTCTTGCAAAAACTTTGAGAAAATCATATAATGCCTACATTATCTTATTCATCACCTAATGTACTCCAAGAATGTTACATGTGCATATGCATTATCACAAATAATTTAACATAACTATTCAAAAAAAATGCAGTGAATGCCCAACCAAATACATTTAGTAACAATGTACTTAAATAGAATTCCCGAAACCATAATATTTATGTCATTGAAATTTACTATGACTTTTCACATCTTATTCTTTATTAGTTTAGATATTTGAGATAAAATGACTCAACGCCAACTTAATAGGTCAACATTTCCTCACACCTACTAAATATTTATAGGTGAATAACACACTATTGTTCTATTATTATCACACTTAATGTTTATCATATAAATATTATGGTATATATTGAGAAGACAACCACATGCATGAGATAGATAAATATATTCCATTTACATACCACTAAAACTTAGTAGTACTTATAGTATTTTTAAAAGGCTCAATAGTATTACTTGAGTGTCATTTTTTTTCCATCTAACCCTTCTTTTCTCAAATATTTCTCAAAAATATTGATATTGCACATATAACTATTTATTTTTAGTATGGAAAATAAATATTCTAGGTAAAGAAAAAAAATATAATGATCACAATTAAACACTATATGAATCTTAAGATAAATATTGATCTCTAAGAGGCTCGTGCCTAAATAAGAGTAGTCAAGAAGTTCTGTGTATAGGGGGACCTAGTGTGCTACACAGAACAACCCCTAGGATTTTAGAAGTTGGCTCTTCATTCTTTAAATTGAGAAAAGGGAGAAGGAATATGACAAAGAAAACTCTGAGCTACAAGATGATTCACTAAGGATTTCTCAACATTTTGCAAGTTCACCATGAAACCTCAACAAAAATTTGGAACATGTTTCTCTAAGGTCCCTACCTTTGGGTGTGGACATGATGTGGGATCAAGGGCACGAATAAAGGAAAAAGGGTCCCTGTAGGTGTGAAATTTTCTTAAGTGAGAGACACAATCTACAAAAATTATCCCTGAATGGGATTCAAATGAGAGGCGCTAATCATCCCTTTAGAATACCAAATGTGGATAACCAATCTACAAGTCCATTAGAAGTACTCATACCTAATTAGTTTGTTATTCGGGGATATAAACCCTATAGAGAAAATTCTATCCTTTAAACTAAAGAAAAAAAGAAGAGCAAGATAATTGCATGGTCCATTAAATTTCAACATAAGAAAATGATGTAAAGGCTAGCCTATATAAACTAGGCTAGACACAAAGGAAATCAACATAGTACACTCCAATTGATAAGAAGAGAAAGGTGACAGGGCACAGTCTCCATACTTTATTAAGAGTAAACATGAAAAGTGTGGAATTCAAGGCACAAATTATACATGCCACAATATACATTAAGGAATAACAAATAATGAAAGAGATTCCTCTCTAATGCAAAAATTATAATTGGCAAACTTGCTCAATGTCTGTAGATACACATATACATATGTTGTCTCCTTTTTTTGTTTTGGGGGGGGGGGGGCGAANTGGGGGGGGGGGGGGCGAACAATGGGGTATATATAGATTTTTTCCACTGAGTCGAATAGAAAGTGTGACTTTTAAAGTTTAGTGAAATTTGACAAAGGTGGCTTGTGCAAAAGCTTTTCTAGGTTGTAACTAATGGTGAATATAGGCCAAATTCCTTTCCTTTGAACCTTTACCATTTTAAGGTGGTATCAGCTTCTCTTCTTCATGGTTTACATTTTTTCTTGGTTGGGAAATATTTTGAATATTTTCTCCCTTCGTAGCATTCACATGATGATGAGTATGTGGGGGAATGGGTCTCACACTTTCTGTTTGAATATATGTAACCAAGAGGGAAATTGTTGAATTGGAGGGTATTATCAGTGATCTTTTGAAACATTTTCACTAATGATGTGTAGTAATGCCACATGTCAAATAATATGACAACTTATCTTTTCACTTTATCCCAATATTTATTTGGAAGGCATTAATGGGAACCATGATTGTGTTGACGTTATGGGGTCGTAAACTGACCGTTGTAGAAATGTTCTATAGTTTGGAAAATTTGGGGTGATCCACACCTATGTGGTTGAACCCAAACAAATCTAGTTGAGAAGATAGGATCCTTATCCATTGGGCTACAAAATATCATCAAATCATGAGGGTAAAGATCGGTTCTATAAAGGAATAAAAAAACTAGGCTTTCACCAAGACTCAGGGATTGTTCATCCTACCAAGAATCTATCCTCCTTATAAAAACTTATTTAATTTATCAACCCAAGGATGTGGTACTTGAAATGGGTCAGCAAGATATATGCACCAAGGATTTACTTAGACCACGCTATAGCTACAAGCCGAAACAAATTGCTTGAAAAGGAAAGATAGTTTATGGCTGCAGGAAATAAATACTGGAAAGAAAATGTAGAAGTAAAGACGTTGAAGGAATGCAAAGGATTTAAAATGAAACTAAAAATTTTCAACGATCCTACCACTTTGGCTGCAAGAAGCAATAGCTTATCTCGCGGCTTTGGCTGGAGGAACAATGTAACACCAGAATTAAGATAACAAGATGCGGGAAAAGAAACTACATGAAATGATTCTAACTAACATGGATTCCTCACCAAGTGGTCCCCCTTGGATGAGTATCCAAAACTTAATTACACATAACTAGATCTCAAGACTTCATTTATCATTGATTGAAAAACATAGTACAGAGATTCATGTAAGCTATAAAAATAACATAATGAAACTATATTTTTGAAAACTGATAATGCCCTCCTTCTCATGTAGGAGTGGGGATTTATTTAAAGAAAAAAATCTAACAACTTAACTTCTCATGATACAAAATAGGTAGAGTCATAATTAAAAAGATAGAAACTAGAAAGCGGAAAAATAGAAGATATCCCTAAAGAAGGAAAGAATTGTCACAGTAGAGGAAGAATAGATCTAGCTTCCGAATTCTTCCTAGATTCATTCAAGTAAATTCATAACTCCTCAACTTGGTCCACACCTATTTGTTTCCACCTTGATCCTATTGGAACCACCACTTGAGTCATATTAACTTCTTCATTGGTTGAGTCTTCTGTAGGAAAGGGTTGGGGTATCTAGTGCATGGACGCATTCACCTGGTCAATCTTTCACTCGCTAATTATGCTCTACACTTTATGATGAACTATAACTAACTGAATGTTTGAAGATGTTAAGTTGATGATCACCAAGTCATAGAAAGTTAACGCAAGGCATTAAATCAGTTAATGTATTATATTTTCATTGATGTCAACTTGATATAATCTGTATGGTCATAGACATATTATTAAAGACTTCAAAGAACTGATGAATCAAAGGCTATGCTATTAGTAATACACAAAAGTTAAGTATTCACATAGTGACTATATACACTGACAGAGTGCACACCGATGGTCAGAGTAAATCAATGAGTGAAAAGTCGCAGTGTTACTCGACAAGAAAATGCACAACATTACTGACGAGAAAAGTCATAGTGTTGCCCAATGAGCAAAGCATAATGTAACCCAGCGGATAGAATTACAGTGTTGCCCAACGGATGGAGATCCCAAAGTCAACTGAAGTCACACCGATGAAACAGTCATTTGTCATCGATGACTAACTCAAGTATTGACTGAAAGAACAGAGAGTTGAGAAATGATAAAGTGTTTAGTTGTCAAGAGCTAAAAATAAACTTAACTGATACTTATCATTGTTTTCATCAACAAAATAAAGTTAGAGATAAGTAAAGGATTTAAAGCTACTTTGTCCAGTTGGAAAGAAGATCTCTATGAGATTAAACAAGAGTTTTTTTAAAAATCTAATTGGTGAGAATTGTGGATCACACCAAAATCAAGAAAGCCAAGAAATGGTGAAATCATGTCTATATAAGAGACAAGCTTATTCATTATGAATAAGGGGAGTGACAAAAGAATAGATGTTGAAGAGATTCTAAAGGAGAAGAAAGTCTTCATTCAGACCTGATCAATCAAGCTGAGGAAAGAGCTAAATTTTGCAGACACTGACAAATAGTGATATAGCATCACAGAGCAAAAAAGTGTGGAGCAAAGGTATTGAATTGATAACATTGATAAAAAAGGTAATGCACTTACAATAGATCTAAAAATTTGCAATTCAAGTTGTATATGTGAAATGATCAATTTATTGTTTTAGTTTACCCACTGGGGCATCAAGTCTCTTAACCGAACAGGACTTAAAAGTCTTTTCTAATTGAGATACATCCCAAGGAGTATCAAAAATTTTGATCATACAAAGTAGCATTGGATATGCCTGATACCTATTGATAGGCCAAGTAAGTGTTTGATCAAGGGTGGTAGCATTAGATGCCAGATCCTAAGTGACAAACTATCTATTTAAATCCTCTAACAAGGTCACACCTAATAGTGTTTTTGTAACCTTTAACAGGGTTGGCTCTTAACTGAGCTCACTTCATAAGAGTGAAAATTTGGGGTACCGGTCCTAGTGGTTTTTCCCTTAACATGGTTTCCATGTTAAAAATCCATGTGTCATGTGTTTATGAGTCATTAATTTATTATTTTGCATTTCACATAAGTAAATCTGGATTGATCAGTATACACTAGTTATTTACTGTGTTTCGGTAAATAGAAAGACTGCTTATCGGTAAACATATAGTAGAAGGTTTTAAAAAGCATTCTGACAAGTAGTAATTTGATATAAGTATTTCAATGCATTCATCTTATAGGACTGAAGATAACTAGAGGTACAATTTTGTGGTACTAAGTTTGAAGGGTGTATTTAAGGATTAATTTTTGAGGCCACTGATTCATCCCCCCCCCCCCCTCTCTCAGTTATTACTAACAATTGGTATCAAATCTTGTGTGCTTTGAAAGGGAGTTTAACAACTCAAGATAAATATCACAAGATGAACAGACGAGATGTGCCCAAGTTGAAAAAAAACAACTTTGCTTCATGGAAAAGAAGCATAAGACTCCGCTTATCAGATATTGGAAATGATGTTACTCAATACTTAGATACTGAATATGTGTTACCCATAGGAGCATTCACAATTGAACAAATGAGAGATAAGCATGAGCACAACTGCTTGATAATAGAGCTTTCTTCCTCACTCTCTGATGCTGAATTTGAAGATGTCAAAGCATGCACAACTACAAAGCAGATGCAGGATAAATTGAAGCTTGTACATGGTGGTGATAAAAATGTTCTGAGAGCCAAGGCAGAAAGCCTTAGAGAAAATTTTGATGATCTCAGAATGAAAGAAGGTGAAAACATCACACAGTACAACACAAGAATCAAAGAGGTAGTCAATGTTATTCGAGGAGTTGGATGTGTACTAGATGAAGATACAGTGGTAAGTAAAATTCTAAGAACATTACTTCCTACTTATGCCTCAGAGTATCTTCCATACAAGAAATGAGAGCAGTAGAAAATAACAATGTTACTCTAGATAGTTTGATTGGAAGACTGATTTCATTTGAGATGAATAAATTTGATAATAGTGTCTTACCAAACATAGAGTCTGCATTCAA
>MU226230.1:414444-429537 GCA_018584345.1 Thuja plicata
AGTATTGCTTGTGGTGAAAACCCTAGTTATCCATTTTTTATTAACCTATGTATTGATCAGTGAGTGATAATCAAAGATCCACCAGAGTGTGTTAAGTATAAGTCAGTTCGAAGCTTCATATAAGAGTTTGAATATCTTTGGTGTATCACCTTTCCATTATGCAATTTTAGTTACAAACCTCTAATCCCTTTTCCTAATTCAGTTTCAATCAGGAAGTGATATACCGTATTTTATAGGAACCGGCCTAGAATCCGGAGACTCCTCTTCACTCATAGCCTACCCATAGCTAGGAGAGGTTTCCATTGGGAGGATGGAATTGTCGTATAGCCCTAATGCCTGAGTTAGGGTGACAATTCTAAGCCTGAACAATGACCATGGCCTTCAAGATAGATATGGGTCATGTTTTTTCTTCTGTGTTTTAAAAACAAACAAAGATCAATAGTTAACAAGACCTTGAAAGATGCAGAAAGATCAAATGGTTATACTAATTTATGTACAAATGTAATCCATGGTGGCAAGCATAGAGCTTGAAATCATTAGACACAATAGAGGTAAAGAAAAAAAACTCACTTGTAGTGATCCATGGCCTGCACAAGGTCCCAAGAAGTCTTCAATCAAAACTTCAGAAGCCATAAAATCTTGGCACTGTCTATGGGGCAGGAAATTTGCACCTTAGTAAACAAAATATGTTGTTAACACAATATGTTAATAGCATGTGTGTTAGTCTATTGTATTTGTTTTCAATTTACTAACACGCGTTAACGCAATAAACTAACACATATGTTGTTAACATATTGTGTTAACAACATTTTTTTTTACTAAGGTGCAAATTTCCTGCCCCATAGACAGTGCCTAAAATCTCCATCAAACCCTCATGGTGACATCCCTAGGTGGCATGGGTAGAAGGAAGCAAATAAACAATTGAAATCTAATGAATTAATTTTAGGGTTTCTTTACCCTATGTTGACCATGTAAAGGGCCTTTATTTTTGCTTTCATTTTTTTTATTTTTTCTCCCAGCTAATACCCTCACGGGTATATAGGATCATAAGGATTTGTAAGTGATAAGTGTTATCACTTAGTTTTTTATATGTTTCTATAGTTTTAATTTATAAAATAATATTAATAATTGATAAAAATATAAATTATTTTACTAATTTTGTTTAATAATACAAAGACGATAGGGAGGATATTAACAATTATAATAACTATTTATTTTTCATCTCATATTAATTTAATAATATTATTAAGTGATTTTTTATCACTTTAATAATATTATTAATATAATAAAAATTTTAAGACAAGTATAATTATCACTTAATGAATATTTTTTATGTATTCAAATATTTATTAAGTCGTGAATTATAAGTCACTTAATAAGTTGTTATTTATAGTGCAAAATAGATATTTATTTTTACTTTAAAGTCAACTAAGATATTATTGAGAATTTATGACAAATGCTAAAGTCGTGGAGATAAGTTTGAAATTTATGCAGCTCTTTATGAGATATTTTAGGGGGTTGGGTGCATTTATGAAGAGTCTTTATGATGGTATGGTGAAGCTTGACTTTTGGATCACATTTTTTATCCTTTTTGAGTTGTTTGAGGGGCTAAAAAATAGGCCTCTTTATTGCATCTAACCAGGAGTTAATGCTTTCATTTATGATGCAAATATCTTTTGAGGATAAATATAGGTAGAGGATTTAGTTTTAGGGAGTGATTCCTCTTTCCTTCAAGCATATTGTAACTTTTCAAAATTCTTTTGAAGAAGCGGAGAGTTTTGTAACTCATTTTTTTATAGGAATACATACTATAACACCTTTTGGAAGTGATTAAACAACTTGTGCCTTCTCAATTTTTTTCTATTATGTGTCCTTCTATTAATATAGTTTCTTGTGATGATCTTTGTCCTTGGAATGGTAATACACGTCAATGCCTTTTGTATATATATACATAATTTTTTGCAGGTTGTGAGTTGTTCTTATCATTGAAAACAGTCTTAAATCGTGAGAAAGAGTCTTTCTCCTCTTAAGGGTTGTGCTTATTTAGCCTTCTTATGAATTGTTCAAGCAAAGATTGTGTATTATTGGGTTTTGTAGGAAATTTTTTTATTACTATTTTTATTGTGTGTTGATTATTTGTGTAGGTCTCAAGGCATCATTTGGTCCATCAACCTTAGGATAGTTTTCATTTTATGTATCCTTCTCAATCTTTCCTCTGTAAAAAAACGTAGCTTAGGTAGTTTTTAGGTGAATTTCCATTAAGAACCATCTTACTATGGAGGTCCACTTCTTTTCCAAGTTTTCCCACAACCCATAAGTGTTCCCATGTATCAATAGGTTGCTGGATTTTCATTCTCAGCAAGGGTGCAAACCTTATTGATAACAATTAGGTAGAAAGATTCTAAATTATTTTTTCTTTCTCAAAGCCAATATTGTTAGTACATGAGCCACCCAAGTGACAAGTAATATAATTCATAATAGGAAAGGAAATAAATAGAGAGTCATTATGGAATATTTTGATGGCTAAGTGGTACTTAATGCTTTGACTTACTTGTTTGGTAGGTTAAACAACTACCACATCAATATTTGTAATAGAGAAGAGAAGATAGTCAAGACTAACTTAAAATTTGATTTGTAACTTATAATCTACTTCCATATTCACCTCTAAATTGTTGGATTAAATGGTGTTCTACCAATTTACTCTTTACTTAAGTTTACTTAGGTAATCTCATTAATGAGGTAGATGGATATTTTTTAGTCCTTCTAGACTCTAACATATCCTAGAGGATATTTTTGAGTTCTATTAGAACTCTACTTCCTCAAGGTTGAGACACTTGTCTCAAACTTGTATATTCCTCCTAATTTCTCTAACGTATTTAAGCATAGCTTATTGTATCTTTATACTCACCTCAAATCAATACAAATTATAATTGTGAAGAAGTCTCTACTGGTCCTCAGAAGTTTTCAAATGCTTCAAGTATACTAGAATGGGATAGTGCTATGGTCGAGGAGTATTATTCTTTGATGAAGAATCATACTTGGGATTTGGTTCCTCTTCCCAACCGAAGAAATTTGGTTTGGTGCAAATTGATGTATCGTACCAAATTTGTAGCTGATGGTTTTGTTGGTAAGTATAAGGATCATCTAGTGGCTAAGGGGTTTTATCAGGTTGAAGGTATTGAGTATTTTGAGACCTTTTCTCCATTTTCCAAGATAGATTCCATTTGTATTGTACTTTATATTGCTTCCTCGAAGGGTTGGTCAATGTATTAGATGGATGTGAAGAGTGTTTTCCTACATCGTGATCTTCAAGAGTATATCTATATGAAGCAGCCACAAGGTTTTGTGCATGATTATTCACTTTTTTGCAGGCTTTGACAGTCATAATATGGTATCAACAAAGCTCTCAGAGCTTGGTATGAGAATATGGATATTGGTGCAGGGGCACCTAGAGCTTATGGCTCACCATGAAGCCCTAATGGAGATCCAAGAATAATTGAATACAAAAGATACCTACAAGGTCATTTAATGATGTAGCATGGCTATTCAAGCCATTTTAATGTAATTGAGTAGTCAAAATAATAATATGGATGTAATTGCCAAAGTGGAAAATAATACCTTATAAAGGCTAATTGTGGGATTGAGGGGTAGATTAAGAGTTTTAACAATTTTAATAGTTTTAAATCCTTTTAATATTCATGTATAAGTCTTTAAAATAATTAAGATATGTAGTTGTCAACTTGACAACATTTTACAACTTTTTGTAATTGTCACAAAAGGAGCACATACGGTTTCTAACCAACTCCAGTCGATGGAGCAAGCATGGAGCAACAAGGTAGAGCATGAGGACCTATACAATCCTAAACTAAAAGTGAGGCATTTTTTTATATTTTCTAACATGTTTTGTTACAAGTGTTTCCAAGAGGACTTGGAAAAGTTTCAAATTTGTGGAGTATGGTGCAGGGCACCTAGAGCCTAGGGGTCACCATGAAGCCCTAATGGAGATCCAAGAATAATTGAAGACAAAGGAGATCTAAAAGGTCATTTAATGATGTAACATGGCTATTAAATCCATTTTAATGTAATTGAGTAGTCAAAATGATACTATGGATGTAATTGCCAAACTAGACAAATAATAGCCTATAAGGGCTAATTGTGGGATTGAGGGGTAGATTAAGAGTTTTAATAGTTTTAAAGCATTTTAATAGTCACATGTAAGTGTTTAAAACAATTAAGATATGTAGTTGTCAAGTTGACAACTTAGTTGTCAACTTAACAACATTTTACAACTTTTTGTAATTGTCACAAAAGGAGGACAAACGGTTTCTAACCAACTTCATTCGGTTTGTGGGAAGTTTTAGAAGTATTTGGTCATTATTTGGGGTGAAAATGATTCCTTTTTACATTGTAATGAACACAGGAAAGGTAGAGTGGTTGAAGAAATAAATTATTGTAAAGTTTTGAATCAATGAAATGTTATTTTTACTATATTTTTTTGTGATTTTTCTCTACAACAATCCTATTGTTTTGTGTTTTCAGAGGTTTTAAAGGTATATTTTTATTAAATTTATGATTGGGTATGATATAGGAACGAATTAACTCCATTTTTATTTTGAATGATCTTATTTGGTTAAGATTTTCAAAATTTATCCACATTTTAGTGAAAGTTGTTCAAACCCTAATTTAGGGTAACCCGAGAAGGAAAAGATGTAATTTAATTTAGGATCCACATGGATCATACCCTATCATTTGGGAAGTGATGAGGAAGGGGTGTATATTAATTTTCCTTGGAGTGGAAGGTTTCCATGCAGCATGGAGCATGTTTGGGAGTGCAAGGAAGATGACTGTCATTCTGTCACAAAGAAGACAGTGATAGTGCAAGCTTGAATAGTTGTCCTTCATACATATGTCAAAGGGTTGTTTGAAGGATTTAGGGTCTTGGAGACACATGGGAGTGTAGGAGGGGGATTCCCCTTCATTTCCAAGGCATTTTATAAGTCATAGTACCCAAGGATAGGGTCATATCATTAAAGGTTCAGAGGTTTGTGTTGGTTGTCCTAGTAGGACAGTGAAATAGAAAGTTTGTTTTGTTTCATTTGAAGTTAAGTTTAAGGAGTCAAATGAACATTTTGGGTGTGTGGAGAAGAGTCTAAGGGGGTCTAGGAAGAACTATATTATGTCTCATTTCACTTAGGGGTGATGGGATGCATTAAAATGGTTGGTTGTAGTGACTGTACAAGAAGGAGAAGTTGACTATCCTAGTGGACAGCAAGTGTGATTTTTTGCATTCAAGTGTGAGATGAATAGCATATTTGTTTGGAGAATTAATTAATTTTTGTAAGGGGTACATGTAGAAGAGTCATTTTATTTCAAGTAGTGGTGGATCCATGAAGAATGATCCTAAGTGGATCGGTTATTGAAGGGAAGTGAAGAGTGGGTGAATTAGGACAGTCACAACACCATATGATCAAATATGCATTGATGTATGAGTGGAAGAGTTGAAAGAGTGCATACATTATCATTTGGATTCTAGTGGAAGAGAATATTTATTGAAGATCAATAGCCTCTACATCAGATAGTTTTTTTCCTGCTTCTGGATTCACTAGATGTCATTATGATCCTACAGTTTACATTCACTAGCATGGGGGATCTTCTCATTCTTGTTCTTTATGTGGATGACTTGATACTCACAGGGAGTTCTCATTCCATGATTGAAAAAACTCAAAGATCTTTAATAAAAAATTTTGATATGATTGACCTTGGTTTGTTACATTATTTCCTTGGTCTTTAAATTCATCAATCTTCTACTCGTATTTTAATTTTCCAAAAAAGTATGCTCTTGATTTGCTTCAACAATTTGGAATGGTTGATTGCAAGCCAGCCCCTACTCATTTTTAGTCAGGTGTTGTGTTTTTTACTAGATGATACCTTGTATAATCAATTAGTTGGCAATATTTTGTACTTGACACATAGTCATCCTGATATTTCTTTTGTAGTTAATCTTATCTCTCAGTTCTCTCAAGATCCTCATGCAAGCCATTTGTAGGAAGCCAAGCGCATTCGATGGTACATTCAGGTAACTATACAGTTTGTTATTCACTACACATTAGGTGCTACTTTGCTATTTTGGGGTTCACTGACTCAGATTAGGCTGGTGATGTTGATTATCAAAATTCTACCTCTAGCTTTGTTTTTTGCCTTGGTTCTAGTCCAGTTGCTTGGTCTTGCAAAAAGAAAATTGTTATTGTATTATCCTCAACTGAAGTTGAGTATCAAGTGTTACCCAATTTTGAAACTGGACAATTTTTTAAATTTTCAAAACTGCCTCATTGTTAATTAAATGATCAATGAATCAAATGTCCATTAAATTTGGAGTCTCCTTGTTATATCAAGTTATCAGGTATTCTTAGAAGGCTAGAAGCTAGCGACCCTTTGATCCAAGTTCAAAGGTTCTGATTTTATGTGACCCTCTAAGTTCTCTAAAGTTAAGGCACCTTCGGGCATCTCTGTGAGCCTAGAAGTAGTTCAAGAGTTCCCAATTTCACCGACTCCCCAATAGTGTATGAAGTTAGGCAATATTTCCAAATATTGGTGGGGACGCAACATGGTTTGAGAGTTCTTATTTTTTCCAATAACCCAACATTGTTCCAAATTCCTTCAAAGTTTCAACTAAAGATGAAAGGCTTGCCTTTTCATTTAAAATATTTATGGATCTCACAAACTACAACTCCATAAATGTTGAAGAGTAACGGAGTGAATTTATGGACACAATTTTCTAAATAAGAATTATTATCATCTGTCACCGAAATTAAATGAGCTTAAAACTTGTTTACGAAGGAAGTGGTGGTGTTTTTTGAGTTCATTTTCCTCTGCAGTAACAATCAAAGGCTTCTTCTTAGAATGGGGATACCTACAACCAATGAACAATGGAATGGAGAGCCTCTTCCAGATTTAAATTTGCCCGAGTTAGACCAGCGTGACATCATTTCTAGATTACATTTTGTGGCATGGAAAGAAATGACCAGTTATGCAGAATACTGTAGAGTAATATTCATCTTGGAGGAAGAGGAATAACATTTCAAGATTCATCAACTTTTCATGGAAATATGATTGGAATCCAATAGAGATCTCTCCCTTTAGATTTGTTCAAATCTTATTGTTTTACTATGTATGAAATCTTCGTAATTGGTGATTTTGGGTTGATGAAACAATTTTCATTTTAAATATTTCTTGATACCGGTCACTTTCAAGACCATTACTTTCATGATGAAGATGTTTCTCGTCCTTTTTATATATAGGGGATGAGTTAAAAGGGAAAGAAAAGGGGGGGAGTAGCCATTTTTGGGTAGTGAAATGAATCAAACTGTGCGTTTTGAATGTCTCTACAAGTATCATTGAATAGAAATATGTATTTAAAAATGTGCATTTGCCACATGGGTTATGAGGTTATTTTATAATGGTTGTCTACCTAAAGGTGATTATCAATAATTTCATATTGGAAACTTTGTATTATGTGTTGAAAAGGATTATTTTCCTGTTCTTTTTTGGTATATCATGTAATGAAAGGAACTTTGTGTCAATTAATTTCCTTTTAATTTTTCACTTGAATATATTATTCTCATCCAAGCGTCACAGCTATATGCAAATGTTAACTTCCTATTCTTCTTTCTGGTCAAAAGCACACCCAAAAAAATTAATATTTATATCATAAAAGTGATTTGTACCTCTAAAATTCAAAGGAAGATTGCCCATTTAATAGAAATCTATCCAACAGTTTGTTTCAGTTTTGTCTTTCAAATTGGGGCATTTGTGAGTCATTTTCAAAGTTATTCTAAAAGGACAAAAATTTGAACTAAATTTTTTTTGATGAATCTGTTGGGGATACATAAAGGGAAATACATTTTTTTGTTTTAAATATTTAATGATGCATTTTAAATAAATAAGGATAGCAACTCTATTCAATTAAAAGGATTTCATAAATATGGTTCAATACCAGGACAAGCAAAGAAATATGTCCGAAGCTAGAAAAATATCTCCACCAAATTTTCAATAAATAATAGTTGAAGATGACCAGATAGTTCACTTATTTTGGAATGCTTTCAGAGAAAGTATCTATGAAGCTGAGGAGAAAAAATTAAATCCATCCGAAGATTATAGATCTACATGGTTGTTCAAAAGTGTGCATCAAAGATATTATCAACTCCAAAAGATTAAACAAGAGATTCCTCAAAACCGCTGGCTACAACAGAAAGATTTAAAGAACTGATATCCTATAATTTTTTTATTCTTTGGGAACAATATTTTATTCCCACATTGATAAAACCACTAGTAGCTTGGGGTTGCAATCAACAAGAAAGATAAAAATTATGCAAATTTGAGGGTGGAGAACCTGAATATTTTTCATCATGCATGCAAATGATGCAAAGTGGGCAATCATCAAATTCTCTTAAGGAAAGAACAAGATTGTCTCTGTTGAAAGATGGTTCTTAAAAGTCTCAGGTGATGACTTCTAGTGTGGGGTTATGGATGAAAATGGAAATATCAACAAGGTTGAAATTGATGTATTCATTGGGGAACTCTGGCGATAAGAAGAAAGGTATGAACCTGGTATATTTATGCCTTCATTTCCCTCTAAGTTAAAAAATTCTACCTTAAATGCTTTTCAAGAAAAAGATAGTTCTTTTCATGAGGTTACAAAAGAATCTGTAAGTTATGACTTGGAATCGGATGTTTTTATTTTTTATGACATCAACTTGATACCTACTAAAGTAGAAAGAAAGATTGAAAATCTAGTTGGTATAGACAAAATTAATCAATCAAATTTTCATATGGTACAACCAGCATATTCATTTTTTAAGTTTCTTGATCAAGAAGATGGAGAGAAACCATCACCAAAGGAGTAATGTTCTCTTTAAATTTCAGAGACTCTTTTCCTGAAAAAGATGATATGTAAATTCAAAAGGTTCCAGTTCAGATGCTTTCTTCTTATGTTGATGGTTCAACTCATAAAAATAGGATTGAAGAATATGATATTTTGATAATGGGGTTTGATGAGAGTTTGGGTAAAAAGAATTGTACATTCAATGATGCTTTAATTTGTGCAAAAAGGGAGAAACTTATAGTAGTTAAATTTGATCTCATGCTCGAAGAATATAACCTTTAGAGACTACAACCAATAGTTGCATATGAAAAGATTATTTTTTCCATTAGTCCAAAGGAAGAAGGTTTGAATGAAGCACTAAATAATGTTGAGCCAGATTTCTTCATAGAGATCATGCATAAAGCCATGAATGAAGCTAATTTTAACCCAGGCATAAAATTGTATTTCCTCCAAGAAGATAGTCCTTATTTATATGAGATGAAATGTGAAGGTGTGACTGGTTATATTCAAGAAGCTATAGAAAAGTATGATGAAAAATGGCTTTTTGACTACGAGCTTATACACTGGGATTTCCTATATATGGTGAGTCATCGTTTGAACTACATACTACTTCTAAGTTTACACGTGTTTCATCAACATACACTCCTTGTTCGCAATGGGTCTTATTTTTCTCAATCCATCAATTCTTTTGTGTGATTAGACTAGTACACTCCCTGAGGTAAGGGGATCTTCCCCTCGTATGTGTCTATAAATAAATTTTGGCTTTTAGTTTTGGCTTGTTCATTTTTGGTGTACCATGTTCCCGTCCACCCCTTTGCAAGTAGCTCCCTATTTTATACTATTAATTTTACTCTACACCCTATGGATAAGGCAATAGTCTTCATTCTAGTCTTTATTTAGAGTCTCAGATTCTCTCTGTCCTTCGTAGTCCTCATCCCAAATCAAATCTTGTTGTTACCCGATTTTGAAATTGGCCAATTTTTAAAATTTCAAAACTACCTCATTTTTATTGAAATGATTGTTGAATCAAATGTCTATTAAATTTGAAGTCTCCTTTTTATGTCAAATTATTAGGTATTCTTGGAAGGCTAGAAGCTAGTGACCCTTTGATCCAAGTTCAAAGGTTCTAATTTTATGCGACCCTCCAACTCAAAATCTAAGGCACCATCGGGCATCTCTATGATCCTAGAACTAGTTCTTGAGAGTTCCTAATTTCACCAACTCTTTGATAGTGTACGAAGTCAAGCGATATTTCCAAATATTGGTGGAGACTTGACATGGTTCAAGATTTCTTGTGTTTCCTGATAACCCGACATTGTTCCAAATTCCTTCAAAGTTTTGATGAAAGTTGCAAGGCTCACCTTTTCATGCAAAATCTTTTCGGATCTCACAAAGTACATCTCCATAAATGTTGAAGTGTAATGTAGTGAATTTATGGAGATGGTAGCACAATTTTCTAAATAAGAATTGTTATCATCTGTCACCAAAATTAAATGATCTTAAAAAAATTTTACAAAGGAAGGTGGCGGTGTTTTTATAGTTCATTTTCCTCTACAATAACAATCAAAGGCTTCTTCTCAAAATGGGACTGCATGGAACCAATGAAGAATGGGATAGATAGCCTCTGCCAATGGTGCAACCATATTTCAATTGGCACGAGTTAGACTAGTGCGACTTTTTTCTAAATTGTGTTCTGTGGCATGGAAATAAATGACCAGTTATGCAGAATATCGTAGATTAATCTTTGTCTTTGAGGAAGAGGAAAAATGCACCAAGCTTCATCATCTTTTCATGGAAATATATTTGGAAGTCAATAGAGATCCCGCCTTTTAGAGTTGTTCAAGTCTTCTTATTTTACTATGTATAGAATTTTGTAATTGGTAATTTTTGGGTTCATGAAACAGTTTATGTTTTAAATATTTCTTGATACCAGTCATTTTCAAGACCGTTAGTTTCATGATGAAGACATTTTTCATCCTTTTTTATAAATAGGAATTGAGTTAAAAGAGAAAGGAAAAAAGGGGGGAGTATTCATTTTTGGGTAGTGAAATGAATCGAACTATGTTGTGAATTTCTCAACAAGTATCATTGTATGGAAATATATGTGTTTAAAGCTGTGTATTTGCCACATTTTCTCCTTACTGTGAATCAAAATTTGTGTTGTGACAATATTTTATGATGCTTTTCTACCTAAAGGTGATTATCAATACTTTCATATCAAAAACTTTGTATTTTGTGTTGAAAGGGATTCTTTTCATGTTCTTTCTTAGCATATCATGTAATGAAATGAACTTTGTGTCAATTCATTTTCTTTTAATTTTTCACTCAAATATGTTATTTCCATCTATGTCATAGCTATATGTAGATTTTAACTTCCTATTCTTCTTTTTGGTAAAAGTACACCCTAAAAATCCAATATTTATATTGTAAGAGGGAGTTGTACCTTTAAAATTTAGAGGAAGATTACCCAATTAATGGAAATCTATCCAAAAGTTGGTTTCAGTTTTATCTTTTATATTGGGGCATCTGTGAGTCATTTTCAAAGTTATTCTAGAAAGACAAAAATTTGAACTAACATCAAGGTGACAAGGAGTTATCTTGGCTAGTCAAGAGGTTGTTTGTCTTCAATAGTTACTGACTGATTTTGGCTTTCCAGTTAATAATCCCACTACTCTTTGGTCTGATAATCAGAGTGCCATGCATATTTTTCACAACCCCATGGAACATCAATGCACTAAGCATATTTAAATCCACATACACTTCATTCAGAAGCTCATTCAAGATGGTGTTCTTTCTTTGGAGTATTACCCTACGGAGCAACAAATTACAGATATATTTACCAAAACTTTAGCATCTCCTCACTATCTTCAATTGTGAATGATGTTAGGTGTAAAGGAAGCAGTCCTTGGGGGGTCTTGAGGAGTCCTCCTTCCTTCATTTTCATTTAGTTTTATATTTTTCTATTCTCTCTTTTGGAGAGGAGTTTTCTCCCACTGGTTTTCTCCTTTTCTCTGGATATGAGAGATTGCATTGTAGTTGTACATGGGTACTTAGCATGAATTTTTTTCCAGTACCCATAAAGAATTTATATTGCAATATTGTACTGCCTAAGTTGCACTTAAGGGGGGTTGTTGGAGTAAATGGTGTTTTACTAGTTTACTCTTTACTTAAGTTTACTTAGGTAATCTCATTAATGGCATAGATTGATATTTTTTACTCCTATCTAGACTCTAACATATCCTAGAGGATATTGTTGAGTTCTATTAGAACTCTACTTCCTCTAGGTTGAGACACTTGTCTCAAACTTTTCCATTCCTCCTAACTACTCTTGCCTATTTAAGAAGGCATTATTGTATCTTTATACTCACCTCAATTCAATACATTATCATGTATTTGTATGTCTCTACTTTGGAGGATGTCTGGGGACTTGGTTCTGGGTTAAGGATGTTTCATCCTAACATAAATGAATTAAATTTAAAGATGATTTGTAAGTATTATTTGAACATAAAAATTTATTTCCTTGGTGTGTTGTTTATTAGGTAATAAAATTATTACTATTAAATGTTTAAATAAGAAAGGTTTTTGCCTCATTAATAGATGCATGTTTTGTGACAAACTAGTAGAAACCATTCACTTGGTGTCTAAATACTCCTTTTTCCTAAAACACTTTGATTGATTTTAAATTGTTAAATGTAAAATTAATTAGGTCATGTCTAGTAATCCTCGTGATATTGATTCTCATTGGATCTCTTATTTTTTCACCCTATTATAATTTTGGTTGAAAATACTTTGACATGTGTTTTGGGGGTTTTAGAAATAGAGGGTTCTAATAGAGTATTCAAAGACAAAGATAGATATTAGATTGAGGTTTATGAGAGCATATACCACTCTAGAAAATAAAATGTGTAAGTGTTCTTGCATTAAAAATAATGTTTTCCCTCCCATGAGAATGGAGAGGAAAATAGCCATTAATTGGAGGATCAATAATTTTTTAGATTATATCAATAAAGCTAATAAAAGTAAAAGGAAATTCACTTATTGAAGAATATCATATTACAATTGGGTTAAACTCAATTTTGATGGGACGTCAAAAGGAAAATTTATTTCTACTAGTGAAGAATTTATTATTCAAGGTGCCAATGATAATTTTTTTGTGACTTATGTTGGGGTTATATGCATCCAACGTAATTAAGTGGCAAAGGATATTATTTCATACTAGATCATTAAGTTGTTTAGAGATATTAGGATCAATAACTTCATTGCAAAGGATATTGAAACCCTTAATCAAAGTTGTAGACATAATTAGAATGTTGAGAATCTTATCCTTGGTTCTATTGTATTTAAAAAATATCAAAAGAGACTAAAGTGTATCATGTATGTAGAGAAGGAAATAAATTTGAGGACCACCTTGCTAATGTCAGGGGATTTTTCCATAAATGAACCTTTTAGATAGAAATATGTCACTTCCCATGAATAATAGAGATGATATTTTTATTAAACGAAGATAGTATTACTTTATATATCAAATGAGTGCAAAAAATAGACTATATCTTCAAGTAATACTATAGTAACTCATATGTGTGGATGTATTTACAAGTTGTATCTTCAATAATCACATCTTCCTATTATTTCTTATAAAAATACTGTTTATTTTGGTAGTAGACATCAAGGCACTAGTAAATTTGAAAATAGATCTTAAAAGGTAGTTGGAGAAATATTGAGAATCTAATTCTCTTTGTGGATAGATTATATTAAGGTTATTTTGGAAGACAAAGATATGTTTTTGTAGCCAATGTGTAGAAGGTTGTCTCAGAAGCATTTTTGTTCTATAAGGTTCTTGATGACTTTGTGCTACTTATTGCATTATTGTTGTTTCTATGTTTTTTATTAAGGTAAAAGCAGATTTTGAAGGGGCCCCGAAACCCTGTAGAAGCAGATTTTAAAGGGAATCTAAAACCCCACAAAAATGAAATGTTGCTAAAGGAATGACCTTTTAAAACTAGCAGCCCCTAACCAGCACACACACTACAACTAACAAAAATAAAACACTAAACAACCCAGCTACCCGAAAAACAACAATAAAGGTTGAGGCCTTACATCATGAAGGATTAACAAGGGTTTTAAAGATCCCCAAACTTATATCCAGGGTTTTGAAATGGAACCCAGAAACCTCAAAAACATGACCAGCCCCAAAACCTACCAATAACCTTAATCGAAAACCCCCAGCAACCAACATGGGCCCTTGAAAATTTTTAGCATCCATCTACCAACTCCTACCAGAAACCAGCAAGAAAAAACACCTAAAAAATGGAAAATTCCCTCATCCACCGCTTTAGGATCAAATCTAATGCCCAAAAATGTGGGCTCCTGCATAAAAATATTAACACTCTGAATACCTACACCGACAATGCACTTGGGGAAAGGCCTAGGAAGAAGAGGATCCTAGGACCATAGGCCTGCATCCACCAATGACATTCCCCCAACATTAATATAGCACCACAAAACAACCCACTCAACCTCTGCAAGAGAGAGCCCATCACCCAGCCAGATCCAACCAGCCATTGAATGTAGCTATAGGAAAGAGGAGACCACTTGCGCCCACCATAGAACTCCATCCATTATTGTTTTTATGTTATCTTTTAGCTATTTGTAGTATTTTTTTTAATGTTTTGTGCATTTTGAGGTTTTTCTTGCACCTATTGTCTCTTTGATTGGTAGATCCATGTCTTGTGAAACTTTAATATTCTATTACTTTGTTCTATTGTATTTTAATAGAATTTGGAGTCTTCAAAAAATACCATTTTACCTCTCTAATCATAATAAACTAGCAATTGCATCTTAGTATGCAACAAGTATGCCAAAGAGGTGTAGAAGGTCAATTAGGAAAATATTTGGTCATTTTTTACATAAGTTTGTGTAGTACATAGGGTCAATTGGTAGGCCATTTATAATATGATGGTGTTTGTGCAACAAAGGTCTCAATGGATAAGTGAACTTTAAATCAAATATGCATACACTTACAAGAATCCAATCATAACTAAAACAAAACCTTTAAATTTAGAAGATAATAAATTTCTATTACCAATGTGTGTGTGTGTGTGTGTGTGTGTGTGTGTGTGTGTGTGTGTGTGTGTGTGTGTGTGTGTGTGTGTGTGTGTGTGTGTGTGTGTGTGTGTGTGTGTGTGTGTGTGTGTGTGAGAGAGAGAGAGAGA
>MU226230.1:437788-464839 GCA_018584345.1 Thuja plicata
AATTAAAATCCTAATATCTTTTCAACACAAATAAAGGAGCCAATGAGAATTGAGAACACACTTGCACATGGATCACTCCAATTTTGCATCTCAACCTCTCATTTACCCTTTAAAATCTCATCCACTCGTTTTGTCCCACCCTTTGAGGACAACATTTAAATGGTCCCCTTATTTTAAACCATTTGAGAGATCAAACTCGACCAAGGATTAACCCATGGTCAATTCACTCTACCCCTTACCCTTTGGATTTTACTATAAATATAAGTCATTTTCAAGCATACGCATATCCTAGAAAATTCAAATGCAAAGCATCCTCATTATAGGCAATTTCATAGCATTTTGAGCAAATAGTGAGAGCATTTCATAGAAAATTGAGACCATATCATTTCATGAGAGCATTTGAGTTCATTTTTTTGAATCAAATTGAGAGAATTGAGAGCTAGATTAGGCATTTTATCATCAATTTCTCATTCTAGGAAGGTCACTAGTAGAGATTAAGGCTAAGAGCTCTACTTGCAAAGCCTAGTTAGAGAACCATGAGATGTTATGGATGTTAAATACAATTCTTTAGATTAATTTGCTTATTTCTTTTCATAGAATTGTAGTTAATTGTCCTAATTTCATGAAGGTCTATTAACTCACACACAAATGGCGCCCACCGTGGGGCTTTAAGCCTCATTTTCATCATTTTTATCAAGTTTTATATGTTTTTGCTTCACTTTTATGTTTATTTTGCAGAAAATAGGTAAAATGACATGTACGAGCAATCTAATGATGCCTGTGAATAGTGAAGAAATGCCTAGAAGAGAATGTTTTCTTCTCTGTCTTAAATTCTTTTGCCGCCTGTGAGCTAAAGTGTGACGCTTGCGAGCGTAAAGCGTCGCCTCTGACTTGGGAAATGAAGCGTACAAGCTATAAAGTAATGCGTACAAGCTGTAAAATGACATGTACAAGCTGTAAAGTGACGCGTACAAGCTATTAAGTGATGTGTACAAGCTGTAAAGTGACACGTACAAGCTACAAAGTAATGCGTATAATCTGTAAAGTGACATGTACAAGCTGTAAAGTGACACGTACACACTCTAAAGTGACACGTACACAGTGAAATGATGCCTACAAGCTATTAAATGATGCCTATAGTTTTTGTGTTTTATTGCTGTCAAATTATTAAATTCATTTTGCTAAATTTCTGTCACTGTGTTTCCTACAGATGAATACACACTGAAAAGTGCAGAAACCAAAGAAAAGGATCAAAACAGCAAGCAAGGAGGTAAGAATTCAAAGCAAATACTTTAAACAACTCCATAGTGCTTCAATTTTGAAAAATTTGGAAGTAGAGTTGGAATCATATGATCATTATGTTAAAATTGTGAATGCTTACAAACAAAAATTTCCATCTTTGAATTGGATTTATGCATTAAGTCCTTAAAGTTTTTGTTTTTTTGAGAATCTTGCTTAAAAGACTTAATTGCATTTCAATTTACTTTTTGGTTGGATCATTGTGTTTGTTTGTGTTGACTAACTTGCTGGTGGAGCCGGAGAGGGAACGACCGCCACTAGGTGAGTAGCAAAAAAAGCAAAATCCATCAAAAATGTGCCTAGCCTTTGCTAGCTTCGAAACAAGGTATTCTACTTAACAAGCTTGCATTAATCAAATTGTGGAAAATTCTTTGAATCTAGTATAATTAGGGACACCCTATTATTGTCCATTCAAACAAGACATTAGGTACATGCTCTCAACTTTTCGAAGTTGATCAAAAAGCCAAAAGTGTCAAATTTGGGTGGTAGAAAGAAAGGGAGGATAATTGAACCTCACACTTCATTTTTAAGAACCTCCTTGTCAAGGGGTTGAAAAAGAACAAAAAAGTGCTTGAAGTGTTTGGAACGAAGAAAGACAATAGGGATATGCTCTTCACTCTTTGAGTGAATCAAACTCCCAAACTTGTTGGACTAAGTTTATTTTCCGCTTTCCATATATGCTAGATCAATTAGAGCTTTAGAGGGCCTGCCTCCCGAGAATTCCTTTATGAAGGCGGTGAGAGGGAACAACCCAAAGTGAGAGACAATCACTTTTGCTACGATACTATCCAACCCACTATAAATAAATGCATTCTTCCTTAATGGGAAGGTGACTAGATTGTGTGCAAGTTTCTTCACTTCCTCGAGTAGTCCTTCGAGATTGTGCAAAATCATACTTTTGTGCGTGTGGGAAGCCCGCAAGGGGGTAAAAGAACTTGGCATGATTTAGAACAGTTGTGTTCATTAAAAACTGGCTAAAATAATAATCCTGCCTTTTAGAGCCATTGTTAAAAGCCAAATTTGACTCTAGGTAGATTGCTTGGAAGATTTTCTTGTGTTATACTTGTGAAAATGACCGAGAACATACACTTTTAGTGTTGTTTTAGGGACATGATGCAAATTTGATGTGTGTGTTGAGTTTGTATTTAATTTTGAAGCAAGAATCTTCTCTGACAGATCTGATCAAGAACCTTAAACTTTCAAAAACCAAAAAAATTGAAAAATTCAACTTTGATCTATTAAGTGTCGCGTATGAACAATTAAGTGACGCCTACAGACAATTATGTGATGCCTTAACAACTGAAACAACACCTGGCATCTGTAAAAAACTGCATAATTCACTAGAAAGTGTCGCTTGGAAACACATTTCAACAACGCCTATCAACAAGCAAACATCACGTACTAACAGCAGAGTGTCGCGTACAAGAATTCTCGTCAACGCGTACCAGCATTAAAGTCACACCTACACACCAGCAAGTGACGCCCAAAAACAAAGAGGGGTAGACAGTGGACATTTCCCAAGGGTTTGGAAAGATTTTTTAATCATATTTGGATACCCATTTTGGAGTTATTCTTGGTCAGTGAAACAGATAGATCATATTCCTTCAAATATCTATAATGATGAATCTATTTGAGAAACGCATCAATCCTATGGTGGAGAATAATTATCAAAATCTCCATATGAATCAATACAACAAAATAACTGAATATGACATATTGGAGGCATCCCAAGATCCCATATTTATGGAAATAATGTGCTTAATTTTGAAGAAGGATAAAGAAGCATATTTCTCAAATTTTTCTCAATTAGGAGCTAATCTTTCTCATAATGATGATATATGAACCTTAAAGAAGGATGAGGAAAAAAAAAAGGATATATTATCTAAAACACCATCATTACAATCATTTTTTTCTTTTCTTTATGATGATGGGCCATCTGTATCTTCATCTTCTTCATGAGACACAACATTTAAGTGCAACAAACCTATCTTGGATCAAGGGAAATTTCATTACCACTCTATTTGTGATCAAGATAATAAAAAGAATGAAGAGAAAGGTATCACTTTCAAGAAAGATCTAATGCACAAACCTCTATCTAGCAAGGTTTCTCCCATGGCCTTTACTCCTTTCATCCTTCGTTCATCTCACAAAGCTTCACAACTATCCAAAATTCCTCCACCAAAGAGTGAGCCTAATGATGATACTTTCCACGTTGACTATGTCTACCCTCAAGGACTACCTCTAAAAGAAACTCAAGCTAATTTACATCTTGCTTCAAATTGTTTCCATGCTTCAAAGATCTTAGACCCCAAAGCTTCATGTGCTTCAATGCCTATTCAAAAGGATTCTCCATCATTCTTCCAAACATTCCCCACGCATATCCAATCATCTACCTTGTCATTAGAAGTGGCTCCATGTCAAGAGGATAATCCAAAGAGAAAAGAAACAAGTGTCAATAAAGATCAAGATCAAGATGTTATATAATCCCCTCCCATATTTGATGAAGGTCCCATATCCATAGAAGCTTGTGATGATCCCCTTGCACCCTTTCATGTCTTCCAAGCTGATATCCTTCCATTTCATGAACAAAGTGTCCTTCCAAGCTCTATACCTAGTCCAAGTCCCAAGCAAGATCAAGATATCCCTTCCATCATTTCCAATGAACATATTGAAAATCAAGAGCAAAGAACCCTCTCCACATCATCCAAAGATCCTTGTCAAGATCGAAGTATCCCATCAACTCCTTGTGATATTCCTCCATATTCACCTCAATAAACCATCATTCCTCCAAATTCCTTGCATGAGAATAAATCCCTTCTAATCTCGATTGATCCTATTAAAGTTGGTCCTATGAAAGCTACTTATGAGCCTATTGGTATAAAGATAAATCTTAAAGATGAGAACCTCAACAATGCAACTCACTCCAAAGATATTGATATCCCTTTCACACCTTATCTCCCTCCATTCAAATGCAACCATATGCATTCACCATCCTCCAAATCCATTTTGGGTTCCTATGTCCCAAAGCTAAAGTCTTCATCCCTTCCATCCATATTAGGTCCCTATATTCCTCCATCAATCATTCCTACCATCCCTAGCTCTCCATTCACTTACCCTACCATGTCTCAAGATCAATGAAGGCACACATACTTGAAGAATTTCCAAACACCAATCCATATGAACCCTCCATATTCTTCCTATTCACCCACAATTCCTAAGTCTTTTGGAAGCAATTTGGATGTGCAACATAAAAATCAGGAATACAAGAATCCACGTGTATAAAAATCACCATGTCTCATCTAATCGACATGTGAATGAAAAGAAAAAAGAAAAATACAAAAGGCCGCAAAGGTCCACAAAGAAAAATGAAATATTCAAAAGGCCACAAAGGTCTACCAAACAAAAAGAAAAATCAAAGAAAATGTGGGTTCCTAAATCCCTCATTGAAGAAATGCATTCAAAAGAATCACAAAAGAAAGAAAAATCAAAGACTATGTGGATTCCCAAGTCACTTTTGAAAGACTTGCACACAAAAGAAAAATCAAAGTTGACACTCAAGCTTCCAAAGGCTTCCATTCCGTCTCCTTCTAAACATGTTCAACTTTCCAAATCTACTTTGGGTTCCTATATACCAAAATCCACTATCTTAGCTACATCCTCACCTCCTTCATCCATTGTTACTCCATCACTCCACCACCCTTCAAAGTGTGTGGCAAAGTTGATCTTTTCAACATTTCCATCCAAAACATACCTTCTTCTTATCCTCACATTCATTATCCAACACATTTCCATCTTTCCATCCCTCTTATCCAATCTATGGCATAAAACCTTCACCACCATCTACCCTTATCCTCCATATGTGTCCTTTATCATCACCTTATCAATAGCTTTGAGCATCTTATCCATATTCATGGTTTATTATAGCATATCTTTCAAAAGAGCATTGTCCAAAGATCCAGATGTTGGGGAAATTTTGAAAAATACAAAAAAAAAGAAAAAAATTTGAAAAAAGAGAAAAGTGCCTTGGTGAAAACCTGGTAAACGGGTGCATTGGTAGAAAAATTAAAGATAAATCAATCCATCCTATGGTAAAAACCACTTCTTGTGGCGCCTTGGGCAAGTACCATGATGAAAACCTAGCAAACATGCATCATGCGTAATTCCTCCTCTTGCACTTTACACTTGGGGGCAAGTTTCATCTATGCTATCCTCCATCTTCCTATCATTTATCTCACTTGTATCCATATTCCCTCTTTTACCTTTGGTCTTGACAAGGTTGAACACATCCATGAGCATCAAGTATCTTAACACCATTATCCTTTCCATTAGCTTACTCACTTGTTGCATCCATGCTACGCTATCATGATCTTGCTTCTTCCCAATCCACCTTCATTATTCCTATGCAGTCTTTCCGTAATCTCAAATCATCCCCTCATAACCTCCATCATCCATTTATCCTAATCATGCTATCCTATCCACATCTTACCCAAATTGATCCATTGGTCTTGATCGGAAATGAAGGACGTAAAGTACAATTTTTTTATCAAAAACCCCTTGACATGTCCACTCTTTTGGATCACACACTTTCATGACAATAGATCCTTATCCCATATGTTATCTAGAACTGCATCATTGGCTTCCATTGCTTATCCAAAAACATGTTTCGCATTGCTATATCCTTTTTCCTTAGCTTGGGTAATCTTGAGGAGATGGTTCTATGGGTCACATTCACATGCTTCATCCATCATGGCCTTTCTATCTCTAATCCATTAGCTTGCAAATCTATCCCTCATGTCCTATACCTTGCTAGACACGAGGGGAAAACCAATGTGATCTTGTTAAATCAAAAAATTCAAAAACTAAAAAGTAAAAAAAAACTCTAAAAATCTAAAAACATTAAAAAATCCAAAAATCTTGCATAACGTCTTTGAGTTGCATTGTTGCAAACTCGGTTGCATTTGCCCAAGATTTACATTGTCTCATTTCTCACTTGGGAGCAAAAATCATTGGTTTTTGGTACAAACGGATTCAGAAGTGCTACATCTTGGTCACATGACAGAAGCAGATTTTTAGAATTTCAAAGGAGAGATATTTTGGAACCTTTGATGGATATCATTGTTCAACCCTAAACAATTTTATCCTACAACATGATCCTTGAGTTTCATTGACTTATTTTATCAGGATTAAAAATTGACAACACCCTAAATGATCAGAAGGTTTGGAATTCTTTTTGAAATCTTGATACATTGCGAAACACTTGAAATTTTTGATGCTTTTCATTGATCTTTTCAAGTCATGTTCTTTTTAGCTAATCGATGATGTTTCGACTAGATTGGCGATGATGGAGACATGATATTTTTCTTGACTTTTGTGTGACTATTTTGAGGAAGATCTACTAACTTGTGTGAATTCGTCTAACGACATGGTCATCAAAGAACCATCGAGGACATTCATATAGGAAGGAGGGTTAACCTTTGTTTGTTTACGCAAAAGGATACCTTGGCTATTTATATCTTCCATATATTAATACCAAAATCCACTTGCAACATTGAATCTGATGAAACCAGTATTTATACTCCCATAGTTGGTTATTCAACTAGTGAGGGTTGTACTAGGTTCCTAAAAGAGGTTACCAAATGAGATGAAAGTCGTATTCATATTCTTATGGTTGCAGTGGCACTAGTAAGGATTGTATCGAATCCTAGTTCCACAAAAGCTCAATGATGAAAATATATCTCTATTGCAATTCTTTCACAAAAAGCTAGTGATAATTAGTTGCATTGCATGGCATTCATATAGATTAATCTTGCATTATATTTGTTATAGAATTTTCCTTAATCAAGGGGGTGGAAGTTAATCATGATTTCATCATCAAAGTCCTATGCAACATCATCAAATGTATGATCCATCAAATTGACCAATGCTAGATCACAGATATCATCAATATGCATCTGCTCACTTAGGGGCAACCTCACCATCTGATCAACTAGGGGAAGCCTAATTCTCTTGATCCCTTGTACCTACATTTGCACCTGAATCATATCAAATGCCCCTATCTATCAGCCTCCTACCATTAATCTTCCCATCAAATCCAATCCAATCGAATATCAATCAGTTGAATCATCCAATTGATCATCTAACGTCAATCGTTTATCATATCATCCATTTGCTCATCTTGAGCGTATCAAATCTCCAAACTCTAGATCTTGAGGAAGGAAAATCAATCCATTTTTTCATCTCTCTAGATCTTGAGAGCGAATTATTAGTTTATCCAATCAATCCATTTGTTCATCTCTCTAGATCTTGAGAGCGAATTATCAGTTTATCCAATCAATCCATCAACCTACTTATCCTATCCGATTGACATCAATACAACATCAACCAAGTGATTCTAACTGACATCACATGATATCCGATCATCATCACCTTATCTAAAACATCAACAATGTTTTCTCAATCATAGCTATTGTCATCCTCTCTCATAACCAGGGCATTTTCAAATTGATTTTATCAGGAAATGAATCTCAATTTCCCAAACTCAACCAAATCATCTACCATAATCTTGATTCATTTCCCGAGGGGGCATATATCATCAGATCATCAAATCAAGATTCTGCATCACATTTTATATCAAATCTAGGGCATTAAAATTTCAAACTTTTATCAGTGGGGGCATTCCGCATCTAATCAATCAAGGTTTCAAATCAATCAAGTTATTAGTTATCAGATCAGGTTTTATCAATCAATCAATCAGTATCAAATCGATGATAAGGACATGCAATTTTCTTTGAATCAATGCGCTTCACACATCAATTCAAATAGGGGTATTTGTAAACACCCAAAATTGACCAGGTATCTTTATATCATCAAAGTCTACAAATCTCAGCAAATCTCACCAAAATATTTCAAAATGGATCAAAATCAATTCAAATTGACATTTATCAATCAAAGTGGATTAAGTCAAATTTAAATCAAGGGATTAATTAATCATAAAATCAAATAATTAAATACAAGCCTAAAATGATCAATCAAATTATGCAATTAATTTTAATCAATTAATTGTATAGTTTAAATCAAAAATCAAATTAAACCTATTCCTTACATGGCTAAATTAATTAATTGATTGAATTAATTAATTAAAATCCTAATATCTTTTCAACACAAATAAAGGAGCCAATGAGAATTGAGAACACACTTGCACATGAATCACTCCAATTTTGCATCTTAACCTCTCATTTACCCTTTAAAATCTCATCCACTCATCTTGTCCCACCCTTTGAGGACAACATTTAAATGGTCTCCTTATTTGAAACCATTTGAGAGATCAAACTCAACCAAGGATTAACCCATGGTCAATTCAATCTACCCCCTACCCTTGAGATTTTACTATAAATATAAGTCATTTTCAAGCATAAGCATATCCTAGAAAATTCGAATGCAAAGCATCCTCATTATAGGCAATTTCATAGCATTTTGAGCAAATAGTGAGAGCATTTTATAGAAAATTGAGATCATATCATTTCATGAGAGCATTTGAGTTTTTTTTTTTGTATCAAATTGAGAGAATTGAGAGCTAGATTAGGCATTTTATCATCAATTTCTCATTCTAGGAAGGTCACTAGTAGAGATTAAGGTTGAGAGCTCTACTTGCAAAGCCTAGTTAGAGAACCATGAGATGTTACGGATGTTAAATACAATTCTTTAAATTAATTTGCTTATTTATTTCCATAGAATTGTAGTTAATTGTCCTAATTTCATGAAGGTGTATTAACTCACATAGAGGTGTATAGTAAAAATAGGGTATGTTATAATAGGAATTTGTACTAGGAGGGGATTTAAAAATTCAAGATGTAAGCATATAAATGAAAACTATAAGTATTGTTTAAGATAGTATGATCACATATGATATAGGATAAGTTTGCCTAGTGAATCCCATAGGACACACCCTCAAACATTCACCCTATTTAGTTGATAATTACATATATTCTCACACTTCTTTTTCTCCATATATTGTCTATTATTTTTTGTCCCAACACTAGTTCATGGTCAATATGTCATCCTTATGGTGAAGGACTCATCTCATCCAAAATTAGATTTTTAAATTCAAATGTGATCAAGTTTCCACATTTACCATCCATGTCTAGTATTTAAAGGCATTAAATGCATTCATTTAAAGCATCTAACGACTAGATAGCAAATTTTCCATACCATTTGTTGTGTACACATTTCAATTGGTACAATAAAATCTAGTTATGCAAAGGCATTATAGGAGCATAATATGTTGCATGACTAAATATTGTTTAGTTGTTTTCCAATTTTGGAGCCAAACATAAGCTCTTGACCTAAAATTAGTTTTTTGTGAATAATTAGCATTTCTTAGATGAAATCAAAGGTGATAAAGTGAACTCAAGTATATAACTTCATAAAATTGAAAAGATAAATTTACATATAAAGAAACAAATTTATAGTCATAAATTAATCTCAAACTACTAAAATCATCCTAATACAATTTCATTAGAAAACTTGGATCCTTGTGAGATATTAGTCTATTGTCTATTATTCTTAATCCCAGATTTTGTCAAATCCAAATCCTCTTTAGTCTTTGTGTATTTATTAATAACTGAATTAACTATTCTTGTTTTCCATTTAAACAAGAAAATTGGTTTAAATACAAGCGAGCAAGAGTTTGTCAAATCCAAATCCTCATTAGTCTTTGTGTATTTATTAATAATTGAATTAACTATTCTTGTTTTCCATTTAAACAGGAAAATTGGTTTAAATACAAGTGAGCAAGTCACTATAACTGTGAATATATAACCGTATCTATGTTCCAAACAACCTAGATGATCTCTCCCTAACAGCTTATGGAAGAGAATTTCAAACATATACAATAGTTTGTTTTCCAGTTGGAATTTTATGAGATTCTAATCATAGCTAGGATGCCTTTCAAATCGCAGCCTGTATAGAAAGCCGGACTTTCAACAAATCTGTGGGAATCCTCCATTGTTTCTGCAACTGAGGAAATCCAAGATCTTCCTAAAAACATTTTCTTTTGGGTCTAATTGAGGTAGTCTTGTGTTCATTCCATAAAATCATGGTGACATGTTACTGGATTATACTTATCTACTTGGGTTCTCATTTTCCATTCTAGGAGCGAAAAAATGCCCCAATGTTAGCCAAATCTGTGAAACCATAACCTTTCCTTACCCTTTCATGATCTCAGGAAGTAACTGTGGCATGCCTGACTTTGAGATCCATTGCAGGAAAAATCCAAGTTTTGGAACTACACAGCCCATCCCCTTTCTTCCAACACTTTATGGTGAACTTCGGATTTTGAATGTCTCAGACAATCACATCCTAGTTAGCTCTGCTTCTCTCTTCATCTCAGATTGCAGAAACGATTCATCCAAAAAATTTGGTCTCTGCAAATAACACTTATGTTTCTGTTGGTTGCAGGACAATGGGTATGCTTTTAATGGGTGATTTTCTTGATGGGAAATGGGGGGATGCGTAACAATGTGTGATAATTCTCCTCTCTCTTCCTGCAATGGAAATGGCTGCTGCAGAACTTCCATTCCTTCAAATTTCAGCCATTATAGTGTGACTGCAGAGCCTCTTCTTACGCCTCTCATTAATGCTAGTTATGACCCTGTTTGTGGGCGCTCTGCTATAATTGGCCCAACTAGCTGGGATATGTTTCCTCAGTCAAATGTATTCACCTTTGATTATAAGAACTATTGGATGATATTATCTATTATAGTCACTGATTATTAATCAGTGACTGCAATAGGAATTTTCACATGGTATCAGAGTAGTGTTGAGGATAGAAAATGTTTACCCTAAGCAAAGGAAAGAAGTTTGAGTTTGACCTCTTTCGAGTTATTGTTTCTTTTATTTCTTTGAAATGGCCTCAGCAGGTTTGAGAGATCAGGACAGATTGGATGGTGCCTCAAATTTTGGTGTCTGGAAAGCTAGAATTTCTTTATTGCTGGAAGAGAATGGTATCAAGGAATATAATACCAGTACTGTAGTTGTACCTACAAATCCAGTACAACTTGCAGCATACAAGAAGGATGATGCCAAGGCAAGGAGGATAATCCTTGATGGTGTCAAGGACCATATTTTTCCACATATCGCAGAGTTAGATACAACGAAAAAGATGTGGGATGCCATTCTGAATCTATACTAGAATGCTACCACTAACCAGAAGCTGATTCTTAGAGAAAAGTTGAGGAATACCCGGATGAACAAGGGAGAAGATGTTACAAGTTACCTCACCAGGCTTAGACTTGTCAAGGATGAGTTAGCAGTTGTTGGAGATAAGCCAGATGAAGACGAGCTAGTAAGGATAGCCCTAAATGGGTTTACTAAGCAGTGGGATGTCTTTGTTCAAGTTATTAATGGACGAGACAACTTACCTAGTTGGGATCGACTATGGACTGATTTCACTCAAGGGGAGCTTAGACTAAGTCTTGTTAATGGAGCCAACAACAAGAGTCAGAAAAGTGAGGTGGAACAAGAAAATGTTGCCCTAGCGGGAAAGGGGAAAGCAAAGAAGGGATCTAGCAAAGGAGCAAATTCACAAAGTGAAAAGAAGAAGAAGGAACTATCTAAGGTCAAGTGCTTTGGTTGTCACGAGTTTGGCCACTATGTCAGCAATTGCCCACAAAGAAAGAAAGATAAGAAGGGCAAGAACCAGGTGGTGGCTTCAACAAGTGCAGAGGAGCTCTCTAGTAGATTGGAGGATGAATTTGCACTCATAGCTTGTATGATTAGCTCAACCTCACAAAGTGTCTGGTATATAGACAGTGGAGCATCATTTCATATGACAGGAGTTAGAGAATACTTCTCCAGCTACAAGGAGGAGAACACCAGTATCCAGATTTCTATGGGAAACTTGCACAAGCTCAACTCAGTTGGGAAAGGGACTGTTCAATTTCAGAGGGAGAATGGAAAGGTAATTCCTCTTCATGATGTGTTGCATGTGCCAGGCTTAGGTATGAATTTGGTTTCTATATCTGTCCTTCAGGATAAATGGTATATTGTTCTCTTTAGAGGGATGCATGTTTTGATTAAGCATAAATGTTGGAAATCGCCCGTATCTATTGGAGTTAGGAGTGGTTGCCTTTATAGGTTGTAGGTTGATACTCCTAAGGCACTCATGAGCAGCAGTAAACCTAGAGATCTTGGAGAGCTATGGCATAGGAGGATGGGCCATATTCATCATGGAGCACTTAGATTGCTTCGTGAGACGGTGACAGGTGTTCCAGAGGTGAGCACAGAGCATGACGATGTATGTAAGGGATGTGTGTTGGGAAAGTTTACAAAAGCATCTTTTCCAAGGAGTGACACCAGAACTATGGGTGTTCTTGATCTAGTACATTCAGATGTATGTGGACCAATGTCGACAAAGTCTCTTAGAGGATATGAGTATTATGTTACCTTTATTGATGATTTCTCTAGGAAGACCTGGATATACTTCTTGAAGACCAAGGATGAGGTTTTCAGTTGCTTCCAAGAGTTCAAAGCTCTTGTGGAGAATTCGACAGGAAAGAAGATAAAGGTTCTTTGGTCAGACAATGGAGGCGAGTACAAAGGAAATGACTTCCAGGATTTATGTACCAGACAAGGAATCAAGAGAGAGTGGACTATTCCTTACAATCCACAATAGAATGGAGTTGATGAGAGGAAGAACCATTCTATATCAGAGGTAGCAAGGGCTATGCTACATGACCAGGCCATGCCCCACTACTTATGGGCAGAAGCATGTAGTACAACAGTCTACATTCAGAATAGGGTTCCACACAAGGTACTAGGGAAAATGACACTAGAGGAGGCTTTCATAGAGAAGAAGCCAGATGTTGGTCACTTCAGGATATTTGGAAGTTTGGCATATTGTTTTATTCCTGGAGACACACGTACCAAGTTAGATCAGACTGCAGAGAAGGGGTACTTTGTTGGGTATAGTGAAACTTCAAAGGCATATAGGATGTTCATTCCAGGGACCAGAAGAATTATTGTTAGACGTGATGTCAAGTTCATGGAGGACAAGGCATTTAGAAGCTCCAGAGATTTGCCAGCAGATGATAGGAGTGAGCAGCCAACGAAAGCTCCAAGTCCAAGTCAAGGACAACAAAGCTCAAGTACAGTTACTAGTACAAGCATAGACTCAGGTGGTGAAGATTCACAGAGTATGGAGCAACTAGTGCAGCAGGATATGCATCAAGATGATATAGAGGTTGATATTTCATCCTCTACAGTTGGAAAAAGGAACCATGAGGTTCAAGACACACAAAGGGATACTCAGGAGTCTGTGGGAGCTCCTAAGAAGAGTATAAGACAGAGGAGACAACCAGCCAAGTTCAATGACTATGTGGCATTAGTCAGCTAGTTGGTAGATAGTGAACCTTCCAGATATCAGGAAGTTGCAAAGCATCAGGTATGGTGAGATGCTATGGTTGAGGAATATAACTCAATAATGTAGAATGATGTATGGGAGGTAGTGCCTAGACCAACTGATAGAGCAGTAGTTGGATCGCGCTAGATCTTCAAGATAAAGCACAATGCAGATGGTAGCATCGAGAAATATAAGGTGAGGTTTGTGGCCAAGGGGTTCTCTTAGAAGGAGGGAATAGACTATGAGGAGACATTTGCTCCAGTGGCCAGGTATACTTCTATACGAGCTGTGATCTCATTTACAGCACAGATGGGATGGCAAATCCATCAAATGGATGTCAAGACAACATTCCTTAATGGCGAGATGAAGGAGGAGGTATACATAGAACAACTAGAAGGCTTTGTAGCACATAGAAAAGAGACCCGCGTGTGCAGATTGAAGAGAGCTTTGTACAAACTCAAGCAGTCTCCCAGAGCGTGGTATGAGCGTATTGATAATTACTTGCAGGAAATGGGCTTTGTGAAGAGTGAGGCAGACGCTAACCTCTACTACTTGGTGGTTGGGGGTGAGATACTCATTCTTGTTCTATATGTAGACGACTTGTTTCTAACAGGTTCACTAGGGTTCATAGAGGAATGCAAGAGGGATCTTGCAACAGAGTTTGAGATGAAGGATTTGGGACTTATGCACTACTTTCTAGGCATGGAGATATGGCAGACAGATGGAGAGATTTTCCTTGGACAAGGGAAATATTGCATTGAAATCTTGAAGAAGTTCAAGATGGAAGTTGCAAAGCCATGTCTACACCCATGATTACGAATTGGAAAAAGGTAGACACATCTAGAGAGAAGGATGTAGATCCCACCTTATACAGGTAGTTGATTGGTTCTCTCATGTATTTGGTCAACACTAGGCCAGATATAGCCTTTACAGTTAACTCTCTTAGTCAGTTCATGGTTGAGCCAAAGAGAGTGCATTGGATAGCAGCAAAGCATGTGTTGCATTATTTACAAGGTACAGTAGATTATGGGATCAGATATGTTCGAGGTGAAGGTATCAAGTTGATAGGCTATACTAATGCAGATTAGGCAGGCAGTATAATGGACAAGAGAAGCACTTCAGGGTGTTGTTTCAGTTTGGGATCGGGAGTTGTCTCTTGGTTCACCAGGAAGCAAAAGTCTGTGGCTTTGAGTTCTGCAGAGTCAGAATATATTGCAGCCAGCATGGTGACTTGTGAAGCTATATGGCTTCGAAAGTTGCTAGTAGCCTTGTTTGGTCATAAGGTTGAGACTACCATGATACACTGTGACAATCAGAGTTGCATCAAGTTGACTGAGAATCTAGTGTTTCATGATAGGTCGAAACATATTGACATCAGGTATCACTTCATTAGGGATTGTGTACAGCGGGGGATTGTTCAACTACAATTTATACCTACAGATCAGCAGGTAGCAGACATTCTGACAAAGGCACTAGGGAAGGAAAAATTCATCTTCTTCAGAGATAAGTTGGGTGTTGCGCAGAACAACTTCCTCACTAAGAAGAAGTGTTAGTTTGGTAGCTTGGACAGTTGTTCTTCCATTTGCTAATAATTATTTATTTGACTCTTTGTAGAAACTTCTAGAAGCCGAAAACTTCCAGAAGCCAGAAACTTCTAGAAGTTGGAAACTTCCAAAATTGAAAACTTCCAGAAGTCGAAAACTTCCAATATCGAAAACTTCCAGAAGCTGAAAACTTCCAGAAGTTAGAAACTTCCAGAATTAGAAACTTCTAGAAAGTTATTGATGAAGTCAAGATAATCTTAGCCATTAAGATTGGATCTTGGAGGGATTATAAAAGGGGGTCAAGGGGAATTTGGAGAAGAACAAGTTGAAAAAGAAACTTGCAGTGCTAGCAAGTAGTCTTGCAGGGTTAGCAAGGGCGTAGTGGAGGAGTATCAGCAGGAGGAGTTAGGAGATTGTCTGAGTTCTATCAGTGAGAGGCAAGGAATTTTGTATCTCTTAATTTGCTGAATTTTAATATATTTGTCATCTGCAGTACTGGTTTTCCCTCCGGGGTTTTTCTAGGGACAATTTGTCCAAAAATATTGTGTTATTGTGTTGCATATTTCTTTCTGTATTTTAGTGAAGTTATAGTTGTGTTATTTTTTGATATTCAGCGGTAAATTTATTTCTAGCAGTTAAATAATCTTTATGAGATAGGAGATTAATAATCAATGACTGCAATAGGAATTTTCACAATTAGATTGGGCTATTGCAGGGGATAATTGCAGCACATCTCAACCTAAAAGTTCATACCAGTGTGATCTCAATGCCCAATGCAGGGATTTAGAATGGGAAACGTTTATTTCTGCAATTGTAAAAGTGGTTTTTTGGGGGATGGGTATGCCAATGGCACTGGATGTACAAGTACTTTTTTTATTCAAGATTGTATTTTGTAATGATTTGTTTTGAGATTTTTTATGGTATAATTGATTGGTTCTGTTGCTGCCATGTTCAGATATCAATGAATGCTCAGATCTAGGTTTGAATGACTATTTTGGAGGAAGATGTGAAAATATAGAGGGCTCATATAACTGCTCCTACACCCACAGTAGTGGCAATGACACTAGGAATGGCGCCCGTTCTCCTCCTCGAGGCCAAATTTTGTTCATTCATCGAGGTTGCAATTTGTTTTTAGTTAGATACAACTTTTGTTTTACTGTTTTAAATGTTCTTGGTGTGTTTCTATGTTTTTTTTCCCATTTTTCAAGCTAATTATTGCTCAAAGTTTGTGATCGTCTGCATCAAAATTGGGCAGGTTTTGGGTTGAGATGAATCATAAAGCTAAATTGAAAGTGTGTTCAAAATAGATTTGGATTCGATGGAATATTTTAAATTTTGATTGCCTATAACTAACCTCTAATTATGGCTATAATTAGTGGATGCTATTAAATGAACAGATCTTTGAAGGAAGTGTGATTTATGTAGTGATAAATTTAAGAAAGGAAACAAGTCCTTATATAAGATTGTAAATACATGTAAAGAAAGAGTATAACAGAACTATTAATTAGCAAAAGATGTGAGGTTTAGGTCTTCTAAAATGTAGAAATGCTTATCTAATTAAATATTATTGTGGGGTAAATGCTTAATAATCTTTAGACTACTTTATTTATTAGTTGTATTATATTTATTAGTTTGTAGAGGTTATTAAAATTAAATAATATAATTAAATTATATAAATCTAAGAAGAACAAAGTGGGGTCCACGGGTGGAACCCAAATCACCATCGAGTCTAAGGAGGAGGAGGAGGAGGAAGATAATGATAGCAGAAGGAGGTCCCACAGAATTGCAACAAACACCCGCTACAAACAGAAAGCGATTAGGAAGCATTACCTTGAAGATGAGGAGGAAGAGGAAGATTCAGAGAAGGAGGAGGGAAAGAAGATTTACACTAGTGGGAACACAAAAAAGGGGAAGAAAAGCAAGATTAAGGAGTGCGAAAAATGAAAAAACCCTCAGGATTTGGATGGGGAAGAGAAGAGCCATGACTCCACCCAAATTTTGGCTAGCTTTACTCTGCCCACCATGGATCTTTCTAAGAAGAAGTTGTTTGAAGATAAGATCGAGGACTTGCAGCCCACGACCTCATTGCCAATGGACCCCCAGGTGATGGCTGAGAACCCCAAGATCGATGGAAAAATTAAAGATGAGACCCCGAAGGTTAAGGAAGCAGAGACCGAGAGCGTGCTGAACGCGGCGAGTGAAACCTCCCAACTTCAGAAGGATATTAAAGCTCTTCAGACTTCCTCCCTGGATTTGGTCTCCATGAAGGATCTGAGGGAGGTCAAGGAGGAAATAAAAAAACTTGGTGAAAGATTCAACAGGGTGGCTGGTTTCGTGGTTAAGGTGATGCATTCAACGGCTACCACGCTCCAGTTGCTACAAATGGCGAAGGCGTCTACTCCGGGGGAAGAGCACACAGACAAGAAGTTGTTCCAATTCCTCGCGGAGGATTGGCTCAAGCTTTTGTTGGACAGTGGGGGTAAAAACCCCAATTAGCCTTCTTGGTTTTCCATGCCTTGCTTTTTTGTTTGGATCCGTTGGCTGCCCACTGTGGGCCTTTTTGTGTTTCTGTTGAACTTCTGTTACTGGTTTGCTATTAATTCCTACTTTACTGTTAATTGTAATTACTTTGATACTTACTTTCACAGACTAGTTACCAGCTTCAAGGTGAAGCTGGGGTCTGTTAGGGGTAACAGGCTGGTTACCAACTCCATGTTGGAGTTGGGGCCTGTTAGTTTTAATTTATGGTTTTTTATTTAAAAAAAAAGGTACTGGCTGAGGGTGTGGTGACCTCCGTGATGTGCTGGTAATTTGGTGGTAGTCTACACTTCTCATGCTTGTTGTGTCTATTCAAGTCAGCCCCCTTGTCTTGGCTATTTTTTAAAATCAAAAACAAAATCTTGTGTAAGAAAAAGGAGTTCTATTTTTAGATTTTAGATTTAATCAAGTGTGTTGAAAGTGACCTGCTTTCTAAAATTTTGTTGCTCCATGTTATTCACTATAATTTTTAAATTTCCTGCTAATAATTACTTAGATTTAATATTCTTTATAGCTTGAAAATAATCATTTGGAGCTTAAAATGCTTGTTTAATATAAAAAGAGAAAATTATGTCTCTTAAGTAGCAATAGAGAATTTCTGATAGAAGACTGGAGTTGAAAAGAGGATAGCAGAAACGAGTGCTTAAAGCACTTCCCAAACACACTTCCTAAACAGTCATACACGAAAATTATGTCACATCAATGCTAAGAGTCAGAGGTTTCCCCAATCCATCAAATAAAGAGAATGTTGTCTCTGAATTCAATTGTGTACAAGATTGTTGCATCAATGTTTCCCATCACAAATGTTGTTTCTAAATTTAATTGTGTAGATAATTATATTACATGTCAAAATAGAATTTCCTGCTAGAAAATAGGAACCCCTACTTTTAGATTTTAGATTTAAGTAGGTGTCTTTGATGTAAGACTGAAAGTTTTGGAGGCCTGCTTTTTAAAATTTTGTTGTGACTTGTCATTCATCTGTAAATTTTTGAAATTCCTAAAAAAATAAACCACCAACTTCCAAATGTCTTTGATGCAAGGTTGGAAGTTTGAACCTCCACTTTTTAAAATTTTGTCATGACATGTTATTCATCTATAAATTTTGAAATTCCTAAAAAAATGAAACCACCAAAGACTAAAAGTTTTGAACTCATACTTTTAAAATTTTTGTTGTAACTTATCATTCATCTGTAAATTTTTTAATTCCTTATATAAAAATTAAAAAAAATTTAAAAAAAAACTACCAAAGTTTTCAGATGCCTTTGATGTAAGGCTGAAAATTTGAGACGCCCACTTTTTAAAACCCACCAACTTTCCTTTCAGTTTTATATAAGACTGAAATTTTTGGATGGTCACTTCAAAAATTTGCTGTCACATCTGTAATTTTTTTAAAATAAACCACCAATTTCTAAGTGTCTTTGACGTAAGGCTCAAAACTTTTTATTTTTTAAAATTGTGCTGTCACGTATCATTCATTCATCTGTTAAATTCCTAAAAGAAAGAAACCACCAACTTGACGGCCTGTGCTACAGCTAATGTTATTTACTGTTTTGTGGTTCTGAAGCAGTTTGGATTGAAGGTCCTGTCTTTGTGAAGTGCAGGATTTGGACTTGTATGTGGCCTTCTGCTAGGTTGGACTGCTCTGATACTAAGCCACAAGAAGAGAATCATGGCTTGACAAGCAGAACAACTTTCTCAGAAATGTAGGATCTCATTTGCAGAAACTAATCTCATTTCAGGGAGAACTCCTGAGATTATTTCCTCTAGAGGAGATTAAAAAAAGCAACAAAAAACTTCCATGAAAGTATGGTACAGGGATCCGGAGGCTCAGGTACCATTTACAAAGACATTCTTCCAAAGGATGGAACCATTGTGGCGATCAAGAAGTCCAAAGATGTGGGTTCAGAAGACGTCGACCAATTCATTAATGAAGTCATCATTCTAAGCCAGATAAATCACAAGAACGTAGTGGCATTACTTGGGTGCTGCCTGGAAACCAGAGTTCCTTTACTGGTTTATGAACACATATCAAATGGCACTCTTTTCAGTCATCTGCACGAAAAAGATCACCTTTCATGGCAGATCCGCCTGCGTATAGCCATGGAAATAGCAGAAGCACTGTCATATTTGCACTCAGCTACCTAAACACCCATTGTTCACAGAGACATCAAATCTTCCAGCATTATGCTCGATAGTGATTAAACTCCAAAAGTTGCAGACTTTGGAGTGTCTCGTGTGGTGCCCATGAACCAAACCCACATTACTACAGTTGTGCAGGGAACTCTAGGTTATGGATCCTGAATACTTTCAGACAGATCAGCTTACAGAGAAAAGTGATGTTTATAGCGTTGGGGTTGTTTTGGTGGAGCTTATAACGACATTAAAGCATGTTTCATTCCAAAGGGAGAAGAAACAAATCAATTTGGCTATGTTTTTCCTGAATACTCTCAAGGCTGGTGGTCTGTTAAACATAATGGACTATAGGCTCCATACAAAGGATGTTAGAACTTTGGAGTCTATAAAATTAGTGGGAAACTTAGCCAAAAGATGTCTTTGTCTTTTAGTGGCGTGTTCCTTTTTAAATTCCTCTCTCCAAATTTATACTAAGTGTTTGCATATTTGATTTGTATTTTGTTTTCGAATTAGGTAAAAACAAGTTTTGAAGTGGACCTGAAACCTTGTACCAAGAATAAACTTAAGATAATTCTTTAATAGTTCTCAACACACAATAAACTGGCCAAACTAAAAGGTCAGACCCCCCAATAAAACACTACCAAAGATGAAACTATAAATAACGCCAGCTCAGGATTAAAACCAACAACAAGATTATCCCTTAGACCCCTTCTTATGGGGTCGAAGTGTCATATCAAAAGAAGGCGAAGATCTCTTGAAAGATTTACCTTTAACCGTAATCTAGCCTTCTTCCACTTTAGCAGCATCATCCCGGCAGCATAGGGAATCCAAAATCCAATTCCCAACATCCATTGAATTTCCATCACCCAGCACAGGCTCGACCCACAAAGATCCAGTTCCCAGAGCCCTCCCAGAAGAAGAGGGAGAAGCAAGAGGACCTACAGAGCCAGTAACAGCTAGCGTACCAACAGGAAAACTGGAACCATCCAACAAAGAAGAGACAGTTGGTTATTATTCATTGTCGTATCTTTAGGCCCAATTCTTGTTTCATCTTATCTAATCACATCAACAAACACGTAACAAATAATAATTCAATACCTAAACTCATTTGTGCCCAACTCTTACTAATTCAATTGGTTTGAATTTGGGCAAATTAAGTTATTATTTAGTGAAAGGTTGATGAGAGTCGATTTCATACCTAGCTTTCCTGTTTAGGCTAGTGATCCCTATTTCCATCCTTTTCAAGATGACTTTATTTAGATTTTTATTCACCAAAATAATTTTCTCCATAAAGTCTTTCTTGTCATTTAATCATGTGCATATTGAGCTCTAATAGATCAGACTCGTACATGAGAATCCCAAATTAGATATGTGAGACCATATGTCTCATGAATTCACAAACATAAAAAGATATACTCACACAACAACCACATTGAGAACTCCAACCGTGGCATAGATAATCACAATTTAATTTCATCACAAGTGACACACACACATAATGCACATCCACAAAATATTATTTCACTAGTTTCACCCTAAGCATATATACCTCATGCAAGCCTTTCTCAACTCCCCTAATTTAGAGACATTCACTAGTTTGTATAATGAATTATCTAGCTACTAGTATAGGTATAGGTATACTTGTGTGAATATGTATACACTACAATATCATTAATTCTTATTGAAGCACAATATAATTGTCAAAAGCATAAACATAAACATGTGTGATTCAATATTGCATGTAATTGAAGCAACATTATAGTTATCACTATTAGAAACATAGGGGATGCATTCTAATCATAAAAATACTTTTAAACTGAATGAAGTGTGTTCCTTCTTGGACTTACAAATTCATTGTTAGGAAGGGGACCTACAAAAATCGTTCAACGCCCTACCATGCACAGGTGTGGCTGGTCAAATTGAAACAATTTAACATTAACTCTATAGCCAACTATAATTAATTTTTTTAATTATAGTTGGCTATAATAAAAAATATAATTGAAATATATTTTTAGCATAACCCCAAATAAACCAAAATTGGGTCCATGACCATAAACCTAAAAACTCCACACAAAATTAGCACTATAATCATATACCCATTATATTTCATGATTATAAACCAGGGAAACCAAATTAAACTAGACGATAGTCTATTTATTTCACATTCCATGTAATGGTTGTGTAGTATAAAGTGAAAGAAATCATTTCAATCAAACCCTACATGGCATCATTGATACAATGATGCAAATTTGACAAGAAAAGTGGATGAAAATTGATTACCTTATATCATTAGTTGCAAAATGCAAGGATAAATGATGAGTCAAAGCTTCTTCTAACCCTCAAATGATGCTTCATGTGCAATCATGAAACTCATCACATAATTGGGTGAATGAATGTAAACCCAAACAACCCACAGAATAATTTGCAGTATAACCATATACTCATTATATTTCATGATTATCAATCAAGGTAATTGAATTCAACCACAAAATGTTTTATATAATTCAAATGTCATGTAACAAATTCATTGTATAAAGTGAAAGAAATCATTTCAATCAAACCCTACACAACATCGTCCATACAATGATGCAAAATCGACGAGAAAAGTTGATGTAGGAGCATCTTGTAATGCAAGAGTGATCCAATGTCAACCAAAAATATTTTTCATTTTATAGTTTAGTAGATTGTAGTCTAAGGTTGTTGTTAGTATTTAATAAGTGTTGAATATTTGTTAAAATATTTGGGCACCTTTGTAATGAACCCCAAATATAAATTTCTTAGCATTTCATGGCATTTGACAATTTAAAATTGCGAAATTCTGAGGTCTAAGCTTTGCACATTGTGAGACCACCTACCACTTCAAAAAGGGTCCAAAAATGAGTAAAAAACCATCTTGTAATTGTTATACATATGACACATTCGTTATTGCAACTTGAGCACAAAGAAAGAGGAATCTTACAATTTCTATCTTGGGAAGTAACTAAAAAAGTGAGAAGAATAAAACAAGCCACCTAACTCGAGAATCTTGGAAGTGGAGTTACAAAAAAATTATTTTGACTTATTTTAGGAGCAAAAGTGGAGGGAAACTCCTTTTTTTGTAAGTTTTTGAGAGAAAATCAAAATGCAATTTCGTTTGCATTTCATTTAGCGAAATTGTTATTTTAAGCTAGTTTTTCATTTCATTTGAGCACTTTTTGGAGAGATGGTTATGGGAAAGGTTGGAGAAAGATTTTTTGAGCTGTTTTAGCTATATATTCATGTTCTTTGCAGCTCTATATCAAGTTTGGACATCTATTTTGAAAGCCAATAGGCTTATTACTATGTATTCAATTTATGTTCTTGTTTGTTGATATAAATCTCTCCATTTTGTTTCTTGGATATTGTTGTGAGCTTTTAGCATTTCATTTGCTTTTGCAAAATTAGTTGTGTCAATTATTAAAGGGAGAGAATCCCTCTACATTAGTAGTATCAAAGCTAGTGTTCTTGAGTATGTTGAAGATTTACTTCTGGCAGCTAGTTGATTGTATGTTTGTCATTGATGACAACATATAATATACAACAGTGTACTGTATGTACTTATCAGAATGATAGTATCAAGCCTTGTGCCATTATGTTCATGTTGTAGACATGTTTATTATGTTGTGTTCATGCACGCAGACTCAGATATGAAGTTTTAGTTGTGTTGAGTAATTCTGTTATGAGGCAGTTACAGTTTCTGGAGTTTGTTTGTACAGAGCCAACGTATTGCATTGGTTCTTGAGTTGCGCCTATATTCAAGATATGTGTGTGTATATTCAAGCTAATTTATGAGTTGATGATAGTTATCTAAAGGTGCCAAATGTGTTTCAACAAGATTGCAAAGTTAGAGTTAATTTGGTGAGGCCGACTTAGTGAAGCGTCGCGTCTATTCAGTTTATATTGCACAGTTGTAATTATGCTTGTGTGATTAGTAAAGCTAACAAGGATGTTATGAAGAGTTGTCTAACAGGTCCCTTGATCTTATACTTTGAGGAAGATACTTATAGAAAGTCATTTGTGAAATGCTAAGTGTGAATGATAAGAAAATATACTGGAAAGTGCAGAGCAAAATATCAGTTGAGTTTCATTCATCAAGGATCTATGTGAAGAAGAAGTGAAAGATTACAATACACTGGAACTGATCAAGATAGCAGGTCTACTCTACAGTTCATCATTAGATATAGTGCATATCTTTTCTACAGAAGGTTGTAGCCTTCACCATTAAAGCAATGAGCTTTTGGACAGTGAGTCCTCACCCTTAACCGAATTATTTGTAAAAGACTCTTAACAGGGTCAGACCCTTAACTAGGTCACTATACTTATTGCATTGTAAAGAACAATTCCTAACAGGGTTGCAAGATCTTCTAACAAGGATTATTATAAACAAGTATAGTTCATTGTGGATGTTAATTCCCACCGGGGTTTTTACCATTTGGTTTCCCCATAACCAAATTGTGGTGTTGTCTATTGTGTTATCTAAATGTGCATTTACTTTATTGTATTCTAGAGTTAATAAGAGAAAAGAATTAAATTGGTTGATAATTGATTCACCCCCCCTCTCAGTTATCCTTTGGGAATATTCTAACAATTGGTATCAGAGCCAAGTGCCTTGAAGAAGAAGCCTAATAGCTTAAGGTAGGTTAGGTGTCTTACTTCAGAAAAGAGAGCCCTAAGTTCGATGGAGAAAATTATCTGGATTGGAAAAAAAAAATGATAACACATCTACAGTGTGTTGGTTTTGACATCTTTGAGATAGCCACACAAGAAGTTGTTATTCCCTCCTTAAAAGACCTATCAAGAGATGATGCTACTAGTAAACAGAAGGATACATTCACAACTAATGCAGTTGCCAAAGAAGCCCTTATAAGTGCACTATCTGACAGTGAATTTTCTGAGATCAAGAAATTAGACAAGGCATACACAATATGGAATTATTTAGAAGACATGTTTGAAGGAGATGTTCAAGCAAAGAATGCGCGTAGGAAGACATGGAAAAACAAATACAATAGTCTTGAGATGTTACCTAAAGAGAACATTAGAGCCTACAATCAAAGGATAAATGAAGCAGTTTCTGGAATCAGAAACAATGGTGAAGAAATATCAGAAGAAGATATAATGGACAAGTTGTTTACTACTTTAACATCAGACTATGAGAACAAGATCAGTATGCTAGAGGAAACCATGCAATTTTCAAAAGACTTCAAGAGAGAGACTTTGATCAGTAAAATCTTTGCATTTGAGATATGAAGATTGAAGACTGAACCAAAAGGTGAAACAACCTTCAAAGATTCAGTTCATGGTAAGAAATCTCACATCTCTAGCAATAATGAGAAAGAAGAAGTTGATGAAGAACTAGAAGAAATCATAGCTATGATTTCTAAAAGAGAAAAGAAAGGAAAAGGGAAATATGAAGGACAACTTCCATTCAAATGTTTTTCATGCAACAAGATCGGTCACTTTGCATCCAAGTGTCCTACAAGAGTAAAGAAATTCAGATCTAATTATAAACCTAAATATAGGATGGAATGCTATCATGCGGAAGAAGGTGTAACTGATGAAGATTCAAGAGAAGATGAAATTGGATTCGTTTCCCTTAAAGACATGGAAAAATTGATTGAGCATATGGACATTGAAGATGAAAAGGAAACACGAGAGTTAGCCCTAATTTCCAAAGCAGACATCAGAACTGATTGGATCATTGACAGCGGATGCTCTCATCACATGATAGGTGATAAAGACATATTTGTTCATCTAGACAAGTACAAAGGTGGTATGGTTAGATTTTGAGATAACACTCCTAAACCTATCATAGGCAGAGGATCCATCACCCTGGATGGAAAGAACAAGATAGATGATGTTCTGTATGGTGATGGATTACATCACAATTTACTAAGTGTTGGACAGCTACTTGACAAAGGTTATCATTTAGAATTCAAAGACAACAAATGCATTATTAGCAACAAAGAAGGAGACATGATTGCATTAGGCTCCAAAACAAAAGGTAATGTTTTCCAGCTCAATTCAGATGTAAGTTGTTTTATTGCAAAAGTGGATGATAGTTGGTTATGGCACAAGAGACTCTGTCATATCAATTTTGATAATATAGTAAAGATAAGCAATGCCAAGGCAGTTAGAGATCTTCCAAGTATTGCAAGACTAGCTGACACAATATGCATGGAATGTGTTATGGGAAAGCATGTAAGGAGTTCTTTCAAAAGCAAGCAGAACTCAACTAAAAACAAGTTAGAACTAGTGCATACAGATTTATGTGGTCCCACTCAAACCAGGTCATGTTACGGAGAAAGGTATTTCATTTTGTTTGTTGATGATTTTTTAAGAATGATGTGGGTTGCGTTCTTAAAGGAGAAGTATGAATCCTTTGAGAAGTTCAAAATATTCAAAGCCAAAGTGGAGAATAAATCTGGATTAAAACTAAAGTGTCTGAGATCACATAGAGGAGGAGAATTCACCTCTGACCATTTTTATGACTACTGTGAAGAACATGGAATTAAAAGATAGTTGAGTGCACCCAGAACCCCACAACAAAATGGGAAAGTAGAAAGAAGGAACATGATCATACTTGATACAACGCGCACTATGATGATTGAAGGAAAAGTTGCGCACACCTATTGGAGAGATGCAGTCAATACAACAGTCTATACTATCAACAAAACACAACTAAGGCCAGGCGTGGATAAGACACCTTATGAACTTTGGTTTGGTAATGTACCTACAATAAAATACTTTAGAATATTTGTCAGCAAGTGCTACATCAAGAGAGATGATGGTGTTGGTAAGTTTGATGCTAGAAGTGATGAAGGTATTTTCCCTGGTTACTCTATTAAAAGAAAAACATACATATGTTTTAATTTGAGAATAAAGAAGATAATTGAAAGTACTCATATAAATATTGATGAGAAGTTCATGGTTCAAGAAAGGTATTATGATTATGCACCTGTGATTGAGGATGAACCCAGGCCTAGCAGTAAAAACAATGTTATTGAAGAAATGTTTGATTGCATTGATGTTTCATGTAATGAACCTGAATCAAGCAAAGAAGTATCACAGATTACAGATGAGGATGTTACACCAAAATTTTCAAAGTTCACATCTAGGTATCAT
>MU226230.1:464939-476534 GCA_018584345.1 Thuja plicata
CGCTCAGTGCAAATGAGCTACTCAAACCGATTTTGGGGTTTATATAGATTTTGGGGGTTCCGGCCGAACCTGGTCCGGCCGGACCAGGTTCGGCCAGACCAGGTTCGGCCGGAACCCCGCTGCCACATGGACGCCACTTGGCGCTGCGTGTGCGCCACGTATGTCCGGCCGAAACATGTCCGGCCAAAACGTGTCCGGCCGAAATATGTCCGGCCGAAACATGTCAAATGGTCCTCAAGTGTGACACAGTTCCGTACTTTTACCCTGGAGTTTGTTTGTACAGAGCCAACGTATTGCATTGGTTCTTGAGTTGCGACTATCTTTGGGATATGTGTGTGTATATTCAAGCTAAGTTATGAGTTGATGATAGTTATCTAAAGGCACCAAACGTGTTTCAACAAGATTGCAAAGTTAGAGTTAATTTGGTGAGGCCGACTTAGTGAATCTTCACATCTATTCAGTTTATATTGCACGGTTGTAATTATGCTTGCATGATTAGTAAAGCTGACAAGGATGTTATGAAGAGTTGTCTAATAGGTCCCTTGATCTTATACTTTGAGGAAAATACTTATAGCAAGTCATTTGTGAAATGCTAAGTGTGAATGATAAGAAAAGATATCGGAAAGTGCAGAGTAGAATATCAGTTGAGTTTCATTCATCAAGGATCTATGTGAAGAAGAAGTGAAAGATTACAATAAATTGGAACTGATCAAGACAATAGGCCTACTCTACTATTCATCATCAGATATAGTGCATATTTGTTCTACAGAAGGTTGTAGCCTTCACCATTAAAGCAATGAGTTTTTGGACAGTGAGTCCTCACCCTTAACCGGGTTATTTGTAAAAGACTCCTAATAGGGTCAGACCTTTAACCAGGTCACTATACTTATTGCATTGTAAAGAACAATTCCTAACAGGGTTGCAAGATCTTCTAACAGGGATTATTATAAACAAGTATAGTTCATTGTGGGTGTTAATTCCCACCAGGGTTTTTACCATTTGGTTTCCCCGTAACCAAATTGTGGTATTGTCTATTGTGTTATCTGAATGTGCATTTACTTTACTGTATTCTGGAGTTAATAAGAGAAAAGAATTAAATTGGCTGATAACTGATTCACCCCCCCCTCTCAGTTATCCTTTGGGACTATTCTAACAGAGTATGCAGGAAGAGCACCAAATGTGAGGTAGTTTGCACTAGGACTTGAGGGTGTAATGTATGTGAGTTTGTTGCATATGTATGTACAACTTGGGAGAGGATCTACTTTGTGAATTTATTGAGTAAAGGTTCTTGGGTTTGTAAATAGATTGCCGAATGCAAGGTAGTTTACAATAGAACCTGAAGATGTTGATAAAAGGATTTGTGTTGAGGCTTTTTAAGGCCTTGAGTATGGAAAAGAGAAAGAGGAAAATAATTTTTTTCATTTGATGGATTCCTAGGATTCTTGGACTTGAGAAACTTAGAGAGAGAATAAGAGATCAACTAAGAGAAGAATTCATAAAGTTAAAGTAACAGGTGAATGAAATAGAAGAAGAGTTGGAAAGAAGAAAAGTAGAGGATAAAAGAGGTAATAATGATTTTTATTATGATGTTTTGAATGGAAGGAAGAAAGAAGATATCACAGTGTCATTCGTGTGATGTTGAAGAAGAGAAAGAGGATGAATATGAAGAAATCGATGAACCTGAAGCTAAGGAATGTTTATTAGAAGACATGGAAAATGAAGCTACAAAGATTGTAATAGAAAAAGATAGTTATTTAGAGGATAAAAATAAGGTTGAGAATGATGTAGTTAAGATTGAAGAAGAATGCAATAAACTTATTACAAGTGGAGCAAAAGTTGTAGTAAAAAGGTAATGAGGTAAAATTGAATTTTAATATTTTCTTTAATGAGAATAAGAATGTGGAAATGGAGAAAGTTGTCACAACAATAAATCATTTTGAGAAGGTTGAAATTGAGGAATGAGATGTGGAGGTCAAAGAAAAGTTTTCCAATGATCCTTTGTTTGAAAGTAGTGAAGATGAAATTCCCTAGTTAGAGAGATTGATATAATTTGTTAGAGAATGTGGATGATTAATCTCAATATTATTGTTCTAATGTTTTTTTTAATAAACAAGATCAAATCACAATAGAAAAATATATTTTTGAAGGTATAAAAATAGTGACATATCATGTTGAAGAAAAAAATAAATTTGTAGAAGTGAATGAAACTTAGGTAAAATTCATTTTTTCTTAATATCATTCTAAAGAAGGATGTGAATATGATGATATTGCAGAAAAAGAGAACATTGAATCATATTTAAGTAATTTTGAGAATGATGATGAGTTTTATATTATGAGTGAGTTAGTTCATAAGTATTTTTCTAGTGATGCATGATATGTATATATTGGTTTGTATGGTGTTGCAAAGTTTAGTGGAGGAGCATTTTGGAGGTGGAAAAACTATGGTGGGTTGAATCCCACAAGATTGGAGGAGAATGTGAGATGAATTTGGAGGATTTGGACAATTTATTGTGGAATTGATTCCATATTTAGGAGGTTAAGTGTAGAGCTGAGTTGTGAGAGAAGAACACTTTTCATGCTAGGTTTTAGAAGATGAAAAAGAATAAATCATTAGAGGAACTTGTTTCAATGATGAACTTTTCTATAGGTTGTTCACAATCTAAAAGGGTGGTACTACCACTCAACTCCATTTTGTGAATCCATATTCACAAAAAAGAATTCTACCATGGGTATCTAATGTTGGAGCATCTTGGGATGTGAGAGCAATCCAACATTAACCAACAATATTTTTCATTTTTTAGCTTGGTAAATTTTAGTCAAAGGTATTTTTTTTATAGATAACGAGCCTAGGCCAAAATTTTATTGATTTATTAAAATATTTTACATTCTCAATTCAGTGAGGGCACCGAGAGAAAAGAATTGAGAAAAGAAAACCTATGGTAACGCCCAGAACTTATAAAAGTTCAGAAATGCATAAGAATTACATCAGATACCCATACACTGTGGGCTTACAATCAGTATTTGCTTGTACCAACTAGATGAGGATTTTAGCTTCCTCATTTACATATTCCCACTTATTCAAGACTTTAGGAAAGAATTAAGCTCTCCCTTTACATACATTGTTTAATGTTATTTATAGAAATGAGTAAAGATAACAATCCTCTCCTTTACAACATTTTAAAGAATATAAAAGTTATTGGCACCTTGCCTGATGAATCCTGTTCATAACCTTCTCAATGATCTAGACCTGTGCATGGTCCTCATGTTGAGATAAACAACAATAATCTAGATTGATATGAACCTTGGCGGTACCATAATCCATCCCATACTACAAATATCCCATCATTCCTATTCCCCACAATATGATTAAATTGGGTATATCACCCGATAATATGTAGATGTCAACTCTCCTTGAACGCTAAAACTACTTACCTCCATTTCAAAATCCGTTGCCAATCACTTGTCGATGTTAAGTAATATAATGTAAGGTTCAATGAAAGAGGTATTGATATATAGATATCCCAACCCAATCAAAATGAAAAGAATCTGGGACCCAAAAAATTTATTTAATATAAATTCTATTTGCACCCTGATTCACCATTTCATCTGCCAAGTGATTGCCTTTTCTGTAAATATGGTTAATGGTGACCTGCTCAAAACTATTGATAAGATTTAGGATTACTTCGAGTAGCGATTATAGCCTCCAATTTGGGGTTGACATAGATCTAATAATATTGATCGCAAGCATGGAGACACCCTCAATTTCAATCTTGGCCAAATCCAATTCTGAACATAAAGATAATCCTGTTAGTAAGCTTTGAAATCCAAGTCTAAGGTTTTTGTTAGTATTTAATAAGTTCCAAATATTTTTTTTAAATATTTGGGCACATTTGTAATGAACTCCAAATATATATTTTTCTAGCATTTCATGGCATTTGACAATTTAAAATTGTAAAAATCCCACCCAAACATTGGACTTTATGGGGCCACCTACCACTTCAAGAAGGGTCCAAAAATGGGTAAGAGAGCATTTGGTAATTGTTCTGGCATGACACATTCATTATTGAAACTTGAGCACAAAGAAAGGAAACTCTTACAATTTCTATTTTGGAAAGTAACCGAGAAAGCTAGAAGACAAAATCAAGCCACCTAATTGAAAAATCTTGGAAGGGGAGTTGCAAAAGAATTTTAATTTGAGTTATTTTAAAAGGGAAAATTGGGGGAAACTCCTCTTCATCCTGAATTTTTGAGGGAAGATCAAAATGCAATTTCATTTGCATTTCATTCGATGAAATTGTTTAAAGTTAGTTTTTCATTTCATTTGAGTAGTTTTTGTAGAGATAGTTATGGGAAAGCTCAGAGAAAGACTTTTGGAGCAATTGTAGCTATATATTCATATTGTTGCAGGTCAATATCAAATTAAAATCAAATTTGAGCATCTATTTTTGAAAGCCAATAGGTTATTGCTTTACATTCAATTTATATTCTTGGTTGTTAATAGAAATCTCTTCATTTTTTCTTGCATATTGTTGTGAGTTTTTAGCATTTCATTTGTTGTTGAAAAATTAGTTTTGTAAATTTTTGAAGGGAGAAAATCCCTCTACATAAAAAATGGAGGAAAATTGATTAGCCCATATCATTGGCTACAAAATGCAAGGATAAACGATGGGTTACAACTTCTTCAAACCCTGAGGTAAGGCTTGATGTGTAAGCATGAAATTGGTTAAAAAAAGGGCCAATAACTATAAACGTAAGCATCTCACAAATTATTTCGTAGTTTAATGAAACCCTACTGTGTATACACAGAGTGATGTGATATTGACAAGATAAGTGAATAAAAAATATAAATCCATATCATTGTCTACAAAATATAAGGCGAAATAATGGGTTGAGGTTTTTTGAAACTTGGAGAGCATGTATGATGAATAATCCTCAAACTAGTCAAAAAATTGACACAATGATCATATACCCATTATATTTCATGATCATAAACCAAAGATTTTACCACAATGTTTTCTTCATTTCACATGCCACGTAATGATTTCATAGTATAAAGTTAAAGAAATCGTTTTAATCAAACCCTCAAAGACACAATAAAATGATGAAAAAAGACATCAAACTACATGTAGAAATGAGCAAAACAAACGTTGATAGAAAATTGCAAGGCAGATTAGAGTGGAGGCACTACTTGGGAGTCATTTGCAGATGAAGCCAAGCACAAGAAGCCTTTGCGAGAAGCATAATAGGTCACCACCGGGAAAATAATTCGCAAAACAATGAAATCCCTAACATTTTAGGTCTCATTTGTATACATGCACTACCCCCAACACAAGCCACTATGTGGCCATTCCTGCACTTGGTAAGGTGTTGAAGGATTTAATCAAACCTCCTTCCTGATGTTAAATTGGTTAGTGTGAGTAGGCTCGAACTTCATTCAATTTATAACTAAGCATTTTTATGATTGATAATTAGATTATTTTAAAATGTTCTGGTTATTTGGTGAATGACTAATGGTGCAAAAGGGGCCATATATCAGGCAATATTTGAAATGACCACTTTTTGAGGAAACGTCTAAACAACAAACTAAAACACGTGTTATCAATGGGACACTTAATTTTTTTTTTTCATAATTGCCTTTAAAAGACCGACGTTTTAGTTTACTGTTTAGCCAATTCCACCTTTTTTCTTTTTTCTTTTTTCTTTTTGACCCTTCAGCCTTAATAATTTTTACAAAACACTCAATTATTTTTGAGAAACTATTTTTTTTTTTTTTAAATTAGCTAACTTAAAACTATAAGAAAATTGTTGAAATCTTGACTATTGGAACGCTTCTCTACAACCCTTGCCTATATTTCTAAGACCCTACTAAAAAGGCAATGCCCGCTTGTATGGAATCATGCCCAGCATGGGACCTCCACAACATGTAATGGCACAGGGCAATCTGTTCTTCCTTTGAGTTGTTCAGTTCTAGATTTATTGCGCGAGTTTCTCTCCAAATTATAAATTCATTTGAGCGTCGAGTAGAACATTGCCACTTTTACACTGAAGTTCTGAGCCCATAGAGAAGCAGCTTTGCGCTTGCTCAGATTTCAAAAATCATTCTTCTAGTAAATCTACGATACCAGATCTGAAGAAAATTTCCAAGTTAAAATAAAGTAGAAAATCATTTCAGGACGTGCAGGAGTGTTGTCATCTCCTTTTTTGCCTTGATATGTAGGATTCTGAGCTTACTGGTGCAAACAATTTTTAGGGTGGAAGGATTATGGCTCCCGTATCCAGGTATGCTGTTATCTATATGGATTTTATTTCACGGGTTTGTGAGGAGTTATTTGCTTTTCCAGCCGCCTCTTTACTCAATTACATTTTTTGCAATATCAAGTGGTTTAGTGGTTTTGGGCACTCAAGATGCCAGTCTCGATATTTGTCAACAAACGCTGGTGACGAAAATTTGGCATCAATTGTTGTATTCATTACTGTTATTTACCCATGCCTCGGGAACATTAGCATTTACTGTTCAGTGTGATTTTAAACTGATGGCAGAACAAGGAGATAATAGATGGACTTGAAAACAAATCTTGGTTAAGATTCAATTTTGTTATAGTGTTCTATTGTTACTATATTGTTGTTTTTCTTTTCATTTTGAATTAACAACACTGTGTAGCTGTTACTTCTAAAACTTCTTTTTCAGCTTTTCGGCAAATCTCAATATGCTGTAATTGCCAAATGGTAAATGTTTTTTGACTTTTGTTGAAGATTTGCATTTGAAAGCCATAAGATTAATGCTTAAGAAAGCTCGCTTTGTGTGGTCCTCGTTAGAAATGGCACACAAGTAGCTCATGGTGGCCAATCGCAAGTTTCGTACCTTTGTTTTTGCGTCACATTTATTATCCTTGGTGTCTGTGATATGCGTTGATTTAGCTCACACGATCAGTGATCAAATTTGCAGGGTAACTTTGAATTACATTTTATGGGATATCGGACTCTAATGAAAATTGTTTAAGCTACCCTTCATTTGAAAGGGATATTAGAATTTATACATATTTCACTGGATAGAGACTCCTTTGAAGTGCACCACAGGCTACAAATTAACCAATGTATATGATATTTTAATTTTAAATGTTCTCAATGATTAGCTGAATGTGATCTCCCTATTTAGAGACATGACATGCGAGTAGTTCATAAATCCAAAGGAAATCTGAAACTCCTAATCATTCCTCTTAAGCTTGATGATGCTGGCATTCTAAGGCACATCCCTTATCCAATCAGTAACCCAGTTCTTTTATTAGAGACAGTTTTCTTACCTTTTACTTATATGAAAATTGTGATATCTATTGTCATTTGTTTACCGTTGGCCTTAACATTTCGTAAATTCTTCACATTGTTCTATATAGCCTTCTTGAATCAACTGAGTATCCATTCCGTTTCCTCATGACATGTCAGATAAGTTCTTTATTATCTTCACCTCACGATCCCTGTGCATTCATATCACTTTCAACTAGTGTTACAAGACTCGGATTCAGCAAGCTGTTTTTCGGCTCAGACTCAAACTCGGCACCCAAGCTCGGCAAAAGCTCAGCAGACTCGGTAAATTGAAAACCCAAGAAATGAAAAAATTCTTATGGATTTAAAGCTGGTTTCATGCACCCTTTACTAAATAAACCTTAAAGACACAATAATTTCATCCAATAAAAGCTACTTTGAACATATACACAAGTATACATTGATCAGATAAGTATAAAAGCAAATTATAACTGAAGACAATAACACATAAGATATATAAATAGTGTCAATGTCTACAAAACTCATGGAATATGAAATCGATAGCATCAAAAGTTCCAAATAAATATCAAAAGAAAAGTTAGAAGTCTATTCCTCAAGCTTAAAGTAGCCTATATCACTTAGCACCCTAGTCCTCCTACATGTGCGTCTAAGATGAGTCCTAGATGATGTTGCAGCCATGATATCTGTTTGTGTCTCAGTCTCAAGCTCAATGACAAGATAATCCTTGATTGTGGCTTTGACTACGAAGATGCAGATATTTGCAACAAGGGATATGTACTTCGTAGATTTTGTGTTCATGATTCATCATTGGCCTATTACTTGCTTAGACTTATATCCTGATGGGGGTTGGGGGGCAAGACCAAAACAAGGTTGAGGGTAGCACCCCTTGCGGGGGTCTTGGGGTAAGAGAGAGAGGTAGAGAGATGGGTCTAGATCTTGAGGTGAGACTGGAGAGAGTGAGATAGAGAAAGGTAGAGAGAGGGAATGTAGGAAGAGTGAGGGCTCTTGGGGTAAGAGAGAGAGGTAGAGAGATAGGTCTAGATCTTGAGGTGAGAGTGGAGAGAGTGAGATAGAGAAAGGTAGAGAGAGGGAATATAGGAAGAGTGATAAGGAGAGAGATAGGTATAGACATAGAAGCATAAATCGTTTGGGGAATAAATCGGAAAACTAAAGGAGTAAGATTTTTTGAAAAAATCGGGAAAAAAGCAAGAAAAAATTAGGAAAAAATGGATTTACAAAAAACATGATAAATTGAAGGAAAACAATCATAACTACTTTTTTTTCTAAATTAAAGGACATTTCTATTGTATAGATGATAAAGTTTAGTTGATAAAGGACTTATATAAATGATTCAAAGCTCTTGCACAACCTTTTCCTGATATATTTTTAACTTGGAGGACTCAAAGTTTAACATTGATTTTGTTTGTATGAATTTCAATCAACCTATAATTTGAAGTAGCACCAAAATATGATGTGTGCCTGAGTGATTCTTGTGAAGTGATCTTGTATCCTCCTCTTTTTATTTGTGAATAGTGTATTGTATCTCTTTAATTAATTAATGGACATGCCTATTCGCAAAATATTGTCAATAAAAGATCTTCATATTCATATAACTAGAATTCATTTTCTAGAATTCTCTCAAGTTCCTTTTATTATATATACTCGACAAACAATTGTATACAAAGTTGACATTATATACACATGTGAAGTGATATATACACATGTATATGCCAAAACAACTTTATATATGTTGAACTTAGAGACTGAATTGCATGAATTATTTGATTTAATTTTCAGTAGAGTTTTGAATATCTACTGATTTGATTAATCGTAAGAACTTATATGTCATAATTGACAAGCCTAAAATGATTATAATGGTTATTGTAGGGTTCTTTGCTAAGTTGCCGGTTTGGATTCCAGTTCGTATGTGGGTTCGAAATTCGTCCAAATTTTTTTTGGGCCGGGTTCGATTCGTTTTGGGTTCGTCCGTACAAGATTATATATATATATATATATATATATATATGCAGCAACAAATAAGTTCATACATTACTATGCTAATAATAAAGCAACATAGCAAAATACACCACCACATGTATTGTCGTTTTAGTTCAAATGACATAACAAAATGCCAATATACGCCACCATATCAATGTTTCGGTTCAAAAATAATAATGCCAACATTAATAATCAGTCATCAGTGATCAAAATATTATAAAAAATCATCAAACAAATCATCATCATGTTTTTGTTGCAGATTAGAAGCACAAACAGTGCCACTAGCATCAGTACTAGTAGCCTCAGGATCAGCCTCAACATCACTAAGTAGCTCATGATCACCATCATCAATTGCAAGTGCATTAAAGTGGGCTTCCAACTCCGTAGACTCTGGTTCGACATCCCAATGCTTTGCCTCCCCTTTTTTGTATGTATTGTCTTTGTGTGTTGTGAACCTCAAGTTTGATTGCACAGAGACCAAGTTATCCGCCTTCTTGGAGTTTAGTCGGTTGCATTTTATTGAGTGGATGGAGTATGTGCTCTAGTTCCTCTTAGATGATGATGAACTAGCAACCTATCAAGATTTACAATTTTGAAATTAGAGAGTTAAGAGTTTTGAATATAAATTTTTAAAATATAAATTCAATATTTATCAACAAGAATTTAGAAATTAGAATCTTAAGAGTAAAGAACTTACTTGTGATAAAATTTTGATGGCAATGGGTTGCAGCAGCTGGTACATTTCTCCATGGAAGTACCACCATTTATGAGCATCAACATTTTTCTTGTCTGCAAGAGCTTCATGACCACAATCATTGGTGCTCACGAAACTCATGAATTCAGACCTCACTGCAGGTCGTAGGTGCTCAGGAAAGAGTCTTCGAAGGGCTGCCTTGTACCCTTGAGCAACTTCAGGATCTCTATATGGAGCAACTCTAGTGGTACTCTCACTGAGGACCGATTGGCTATAGTACTTGGGGCTCAATGCAAAGGCAAGTAGATGCAAAGGGGTAGTCATTTTGTTCCATCTCTCTACCATGATTACTTGTAGCTCCTTGAAGAACTTTTCATCGGGATCTTCCTCTTTCTCACTTATGATATTTCTATTGTCCTCAATCATGGAGTCAATGCCATCATATACCTCACCCAAGCAAGGCCTATCCATGTCAGTGTATCAGATCATGCTCAATATAGGCTCGGTGAACTTCAAAAGGTACTCAGCACGATCCCACCAAGAGTCATCTAGTATCAATGCCTTAATGGCAACTACCTTGGCACTATTAGATTGCCTCCATATGCTCCAATTAGCACTTGTTACCATTCTAGACAATGTCTCTTTAACCTTGACAAGGCGTCTCAAAACAATAGTGTTGAAGGCAAAGCGGGTCTCAGCAACCTATTTTAAGATCAAAACAACAATAAATTAAAATCAAGATTAAAATTTAAATTTAAAAACATAGAAAGTTTTCTAAACTAAAGTGACTAGATTTCTAAAACATGTTTAAATTTTAAACAATTGAGCTTACCTTCAAGAGCTCTAATTTCGAGAATTGTCTAAATATGGCTTGCGTCATATGGTGGTTTGTGACAAACATTTGGATCTCCTGTGCCTCTTCATACATTTTTTTAATCCACTCAATCTTAGTGCCAATTTTTCGCAGCATTAGGTTGAGTGAGTGTACAACACAAGGTGTCCAAAAAATGTGTTTGAAGCGCTCCTCAACCAATAAGCCAGCAACCCTACGATTCTTGGCATTGTCGGTTATTACCTGAACAACATTTTGAGGGCCAACTTGCTCAATGGCTTGGATGAGAATGTTTGCGATGAAAGGACTGTCCTTCACCTCTCCTTCACAATCCACAACTTTTAGAAACATTGCACCTCTTGTGGACACTGCAATAACATTGACCAAAGGACGATTTCTCGCATCTTTCCATCCATCAGATACTATGGTCACACCTGTTTCAATCCATGAATCCTTGATGGGCTGCATGGAAACCTCTACATTGATCACCTCTCTGTCCAATAAAGTGGTGCGTACCTTCTCATAACCCAGGCCCTTGAACCCCTTTGGAGCCTCATTAATTGATCTCACCTTTTTTTGCCAATACGGTGAGCGAACAACATTAAACGCCAATCCACATGCATAGACGCATCTTGCTATGGCTTCCTCGGCAATGTCTCTAGTTTCATTTTGAAATGATGTTTCCAAGGGCCCCATTGCTCTCTTCTTTGCAATTGGTTCTTGAGGAGCACGCAAGAATGGATGGCCCTCTACGGGTGGTTCATTGGGAGTGGAAGTTGAAGACATAGAT